>CAUYON010006257.1:0-23040 GCA_963573935.1 Arctocebus calabarensis | reverse complement strand
CTAGAAGTAAAAATGAAGAGAGGGGGAATGAGAAATACTGCAAAACTGTATCTGTGGAAACTTCAAATAGATTAAATGTGTGCAACGTGGGGGGTGGGGACTCAAGCAGGAGGTCCACATCCCTACAAGCCTGCAGATACTGGATTGGATTTTATAAGCATTGTTATTATCATAAATTGTGGTTGTAAAATATCATAACATTTTTCATCAATGCCACAAACCCAACAGCTAACCAAGTAGAAAAAGAACAAAAAAACCAAAATATATATATATATATATATAGATAGATAGATAGATAGATAGATAGATAGATAGATAGCTGGTAGCTGTCTTTGTTCATATATATTTTTTTCACAATTTTACCTGGCATCAACACCAAATAATTAATCCACAGGGTGCAAAATTTAAACACAACAATTACCTGGATAAAATAACTAAGTAAGGCCTTCCAATCTTACTGGGCTGCGCTTGTATTTCTCAGCCTCTGGTGTTTTTGTTATTGTTGTTGTTATTGTTGCTCTTGTTTTTTTGTTTGTTTGTTTGTTTTTTCTTGCATGTCACCAGTTACAGCTCTTCTTCTGAGCTTATATTCCATTTTCTAAAATTGGGAATTTTATGGTTTATAGCATACAGTAAACACAGCTGAAAAATTAAGAGACCAGTTTGTAGGAATAACTTTACACCCTATAGCTTAAACACATAATATTCATCTAGTAATTAAGATAAGAAATTACTGAGCAGAATTCCTTGTGCTGTGTTTGTACAATGAGTTAGCCTTGCTTAACTTTATGTTTTGTGATTACTGATTCCAATTATTCTTTCTGGATGATCCTTTTATGTTCCTCTTATGTCATATGCATTGCATTTATTAAACTCTTCAAAGAGTGTCCAGGTAGATGTGTATGTGTATAGATGCAGCCAAGACACTGTGTACACATTTAAAGAGTGTATGTACTCCTTTCCAAATTGAATTGAAGGTAATATTACTGTCCAAGAGTCCCTGGACAAGCGATGCACATCCATTTTTACCCATAATTTGTACACTTTTGGGGAATGGTTGATTTTACTTTGAACAACACCGCTGGAAATGTGTATACATTTTTTTTGGCACCCTCAATATTTCAGGGTTTTTTTTTTTTGTCAGGCATTTCCAGAAGTCATGGCTGTCTGTTAAAGAAATATCATATCTTACTTTTTGACATTCTGGATGCAGAATTATTCCCTTCAAATGTTATAGTAAAATGTAATAGGAAGGTGAAATATTTTTACTGTTAAAATATAAACAGATACACAATAGTTAATTTCTGACTACTGCAGCACCAACCCTAAAGTTCATGGAATGTGAAGGGAAGACCTTTTTTTTTTTTTTTTTTTTTAAACTGGGTAAACATGGAACTAAGGCAAAGAAAATACTTGATTGCATACAGCTATGTAGTGCCCTTAGTTGAGCTATGCCACAGGAAAGTTCCAAGTTTTGTAGGTTAATTGATATCTTCCATTTGATTTAGTTCAACTTAAGTTTTATTTTGCTTTAATGTTGGCAATTACAATAAATACTCCCAAACAAACAAGGTTACAAAAGGAACAGGGTTGAAATCGCTTTCAAACATATCTGATTTTTCTGCTAGAGGTTCTTTCAGGCCTGGTCTCCATATAATTTTAGTTTAACTGTACTAAAGACTAGGGGATTGCACAAATTCAATATTTTCTATTTGCTAATAGTTGATAAACACTAACTTTATGACATCTAGCTAGACATATTTATACTCAATTATTCATTATATGAATTATGTGATGTTTTATACTGTATAAAATATTAAAATGTCTCTTATATAAATTTGCTAATTAACAAATGTTATGAAATTAAATGTGTAAAAAGAACAATAATTCAAAACTTTACTAGTACAGAAATGTAGTTAACAGGATAAAATTCCATGCTGACTAGTCAGAAGAATGAAAATGTGCTCTGTAGACTCAGAGTGGAAAGGGGTAAGAGATCTTCAGGGTTATTGAGTCCAGTTTTCCATCTGATGTTGAATCCGTCTCTCACAACCTGTCATAGGTATGACCCAGGCTGGGCCTGATCACTGTCAGCTATTCAGAAGACATTACGGCCTGAGGTTTTATCTCTCTGGAGGCCCTCTGAGGTATCTTTGGACAGCTGTGAGTGGAAGAAAATCTCTCTTTACTTTTAGTTGAAATTGTGCTCCCTGGAGTTTCTCCTTTTTCATTCCCGTTTGAAGCATGGGGGCCACAAGGAGCAAATCAAAGGCTTCCTGCACATGACAGCTCTTGGTTGATTTAAGGGAAGCTTTCAAATTCCCCTTGAGATTTCCCTTCCACAGTTTCAATATCCACGATTCGATTCCTTCAAGGAGACTTCATCCGTCATGCTGTCAACTCCTCTTCGCAATCTGGCCTCCTCAGCCCTGAATCTCTTCCAGTTGGTGAGTCTCTCCAAACGTCTGGTGCTTGGGATGGAACTGAGATTCAGCTCAGTGACACGCAGCGTCCTATAACTCTCCTTGTTCTGGGCTCCTATCACTTTTCTCTTTGTGTGTGTCTGTCAGTATATTTGAGATCAAAATGACTTTTCTGGCCGTATGACTTATTATGAGTCATATTATCAACATTGTTCACTGTTGTCTTGTATTGAATTGTCCATTAACTGTCAGGACTTTTTAAAACCAGTACTGCGTCTTTGCCCAAGAAAAATATTCGTTTAGTTATTGTATTAAATGATTATTTTCTTTTTCTTCAACTGAGAACCTCACATTAAATCTTGCTGACTTTCATCCTATAGGCTTAAGTTCATTTCTCATGGTTCATTGCTAACCATGATACTTTTATGTCTTCTTCCCGTCATTTACTAACTCTCACGTATTTCACAAATAGATAATGTTTTGCATTATATTATACTAAAATGCATTCTTGGATTTTAAGTATCAGTCACTTAACTTAAAAGTACAGTTTAAAGATTTTTTTTAATTAACTCTGAAAACTTATTTTTCTCGCTATCTTGCATTTATCTCTTCCACATTTCTATTGCTAGAGTCCAGAAGCTTCATGTTGTGTGTTTGGGTTTCTGTTGTGTATCTAGTTTCTGGCTAAGTGACATGTGCTCAGCACTGTATATATTTATCAAGTGAGCGAATGATGATACTTTCATCCTACGCTACACAAGGTGCACTGTGACGGAAAAGCTGAACATAAGTAATTTTGGGCATGTACATACTCCTAGTGGAGTTACTTCATAAAAGTGTTTGAGTCAAGTGATAAGATGAATAATCAAATGATAATATCCACAGGGTAACTTTTCTGAAAATTTCACAGAAAACGGTTCCTTCCAACAATCTATTTAAACACAAGAAGCCCACAAATGTTTGGCACATACTCTCAACAGGGCTGGATTTTCAGGAAGGTGTTTTGTAGTCTCTCTACAAATCATTCTCTATGTTCTCTCAATTTTGATGTTACTGTGTATCAAAGCAGTAAAGAAAAGAGCAACTTTAGGCCAATTCAGTGAGGTTCATTAGCACCTATTCTAGGAAAGGTAGTTTGCACCGGAAATGGCTAATAGTTTACAAAAAAGCCCTCTTGGGGTTTTTTTTTTTATTTTGTCTCCCTTAGAGATTCCACATGTGAGGATTCGGGATTCACATCTTCCTATTCTTAGATGCCCATCAATGACATTAAGTCTCTGGGAAGTATTTTCTATATAATGTCCATGACTCTACCTTATCAGGAAGAAATTCATGGAAAATTGTGTCTATCTTATTCTTTTAGCACCATTCTCTTGAAAACCAGAAAACAGTGTGGTTGAAAAAATTATTTGATCACAAGAAATGTATGGAATAGAGCTTAAAAGATTCATGACTTGAATGAAGGTTCACCTATAACTTTCTCCATCACTATCAGTGTATTCATGTGAAGAGGTATTTTAGGAAAAAAAACTTTAAAAAAACTGTTAAGATTCATTAGCCTCTTGCTAATCAAATATGCATATAAAATGTATCAGTAAGTATAAACTTGGAAACTGATGGTGATATTGAATACTAATTATAGTCTTCACAATAGCTGGAACTGGCAACTGCCTTTGTCTGAAAATCAGAGGAGTAAAATGAATTAGCTCTGAATATCACTTGTCACTACAGTGAATACATCTTTGAATTAACTTCAGCTATTGTGAGCCAATACTTGGAGACCTGCAATAGTAGATGCATCAAGACTGTCCTCATGCTTTATAGATGGTAGGAAAATACTTGCACCAAACTCAAGATTATTGTAAGTATCTTAAAAAATATTAACACGCACAAGTTACTAATTTCAGCTTTTTTCATAAACTAATATCTAATAAAGTAATATTTTTGTCAAGGCTTATGTATTAGAAATACTTTTCTTAAAAAGATAATGCATATTATTTATATTCACTCAAGAACTCATTAGCATGAATCGAAGTATCAGAGATCATATCTACAAAAAGACTTTAGGGATTGTTAACTTCAGTTTTTTATCTTGTAATGGACTTCTGGCCCCACAAGACCTGCTAATGAAGACTGTACCTCAGAATCCTGCTAATCTACACTTCATTATGTCAACTCCCTCCCTCTGTAAGGTATCGTATTCATATTTGAATTAAATTGGAAAATAACATTTACTAACCCTTGATTATGTCCTCAGATGTGTCTTGTTTTACATGCCTTAAGCCTCTGCATCAACAATCTCTCGGCCAGTTATCAATTTATTACCTGTCATGTACAAATCTGCCTTTCATTGCCTGCTTCGAGAATGGAGCTGCACCCACTGAGTATTTTTTCCTAGCCTGCTGGCACTACTTTAAGCTTTATCAGAAGAGGACGCTGGAGAGGCTTTGAGGGAAGAACCATCTCCCCGTCTAGGTCTGAGGTACATCTCTTGCAGGGTCGTGAAGTGCCTATGGTGTCCCTGCTCTCAGCTCCTGCAGTGAAGACACCCCTCTGATCCTGCAGTGGCTGCAAATGGCTCTGCCTTGCAGAGAAGCCAGCAGCTCAGGGATACAGATCAGCTGAGGGGGCACGGTAATTTCTGAACCCCTTTTGGAAAAATCAGAAACCTACTTTTTAACAGTTTAAAGGGTAACAACTCCAAAATGAATAAATCTAAATATCGCTTATGGTAATTCAATATGAAGTCTCTACAGAATGACCAATGACAATTTGTAGAGTTTTCGTGCTGGCTTCAGTGACAACTTAATTTTTGGAGTTTTTCTGGCGTTACTTTGGTCTATTTCTTTGGTGCCACATGGTGCCACTGGGGTCTCATCAGTCCCTACGAGTGCTGCCGAATGGTCAGAAACGTCTTCTCCAGATGCACACCCTGGGCAAGGGAGTCCACACTCTTTAGGGAAAAGAGCCTTTCTCAGAGGGCTCTGTACTGTGGCAGGTTTGCCCCTGTTGGTACAGCCCTCCCTAACCCCCAGTCTGGTGTTTCTGAGGGGGAAAGAGGAGTATCAGGTCCCACAGGATAAGAATATCTGTTGTGGCAGAATCTTCCTTGTTGGGTGGCTCTTAGTAAGGGAGGGAGTCTGAGATCCATTGCGACCAAAAGGCTGTCTGGACCAGCCTGCTGCTTATAGTGGCCAAATCCCAGATTTTTGAGGCCCAGATTAGTCCGCTGCTAAGCAGGACAGGCAGCGGAGGCAAAAACAGCCTGTAGGTCGGATAAATGTCCTCAGCAGGCTGCATGTGGCCCTCAGGCTGTAGTTTGAGGACCCCTGCCTTAGAGAGTATGTGTGCGTGGGGGGGGGGGCAATCTCTGTACTTGTCATTTTCCTTGGTTGTTTTTGTCACCACCTGGGGTCACTATAAACCTCCCTTGCTGGCATTGGTGTTATTGGAGGAATTGTGTCATCTGGCAGAGAAATGAGCCTACCTGGGTCTCCTTCTGTTGCCAAATTGGAAATGGGGAAACAGAGAGTGGCTTGTTTTGTTTTGTTGAGTGAGACTCAAAAAAAAAAAAAAAAAATCCTTGGCCCATGTATTGTTCCCCAGTCCTGGGATTGCTAACCTCTGTCTGTCTGAATTCTCCTTCTGCTGTCTTTGTAGTTTTTTCCAGTGTTTATAATAATAGTTGTACTGAGTTGGGAGGATCAGAGAGAAGCAAGTCTATGCTATCTTAACTGAAACAGAAGTCACTTTATTTTATATTTACATTACATTTGGCCATAGCTGCTAATTCTGCTACTTTGGAAAAGTGAAAATAATCACTATAGCATAAGTTAGTATTATAGTCACCTAAAATAATACCTAAAGTGGAAGTTTGCATTATCATTATTATGCATTATTGTTATTGATAGGAGACAGGGAGAAGGAAAATGGGGCCCAGGGAAGAAGGTGTGAGTGTGGGGGGGTAGTGGGGAGAGGGTGTTGGGCATGGTCATCCCACTACAGAATGCCCATGTAACCTACCAGCCTTTGGTTCCCTAGCTGTTGCTGGGTGGGACATATCAGGGAGAAGGAGCCCCCCCATGGGATATGGTGAGGAAAGCCCTCTGGAGCAAATAAAGGGCCAATCCACAGAGGCCAGTAAGTCAAAGTTTAATGAAACCAATCAGTGTAAGCCAGCTAGGTTTGAAGGACCCAATCAGTGCTTGCCATTAAAATTTGGGCGGGCAGACAGGGCATAAATGTTTCAAACAGCCAAATTCCCATGGCAACTGTTTGGGACCCCTTCCATTGTATTGGAAGCTTTTCTATCTACCCTCTATTTCCTGTCTCTCCTCAATAAACTATTGCTGTATAGCTTCTACTTGCCTATGGTCTGCGAATTCGTTCAGATTCCCCCAACCAAGAAACCAGAGAGAGGAAGAATAATCCAGCATTACCATATTATCATTACTATCAGAATGATATCTGAACACCATCCATAGAATTATAGCTCTTTCGACAAAATGAGATTAGAAAACATTAGTATCAGAGTAAGCCACTTGTAAAATTTAATGTTGTTAGGGAAACACATTATCATGAAAATCTCATCCATTGTCTATTTGACCAATATTAATAGTATAAATTAAAATATTTTGGAGTTTTTAAATTTGTAAAAGAATTTAAACAACTTTGGATTTTTTAATTTTAGAAAATAAGAACAAATTAATTCTATACTCATTTATGATACTTAAATACATCTAACTAATCTCCATGATGAAAAAGTGCTATTTAATACTATAAATGATGATTTTATTATATTCACATACATTTTTATTTAAGAAATATTTATTGGAAGCAGGGGAAAATTCCAAGAGTAAAAATTGAGAAGCTTTATCTGTGATCTCAAGAATAGCATAGTCAATATGAAGTAGTTTAAAATGATCCAAGAGCCCGTTTTAGAAAGACAAGTCTTTGTTCAAGAAAACGCCTTTAACTTTCCGATATAGAACAAGAGCCCCAAGTATAGAGTCTGGAAATAACATTGAAATAAAGGTTCAGCTAGACTACTCTGAATAAGATAGTAATAAGCATTTGAGGACAAGAAAGGTTGGAAAAGAGACCAGAGCAGATCAAAAAGCGTCAACTCCAGAACAGAGAACTATAGCTTGTACAAAGGGGATTTGCAAGACAGTCCTGATAAGAGGATGGGGAAAGGATTTTTTAAGAACTATAATAACTAATAATCAACATTAGTTGATATTCAGCTTTGTGATGTAAATCTGTTCTTTTAATCATAATTCATCAATGAAACTTTACTTAACACATAACTTTGGGAGAAAATGAAAGAGTTAAGCACCCAAATGTATTGAGTGCTAAATAACACATGCTCTACTGAAATTTGAAGTAAAAGGCTAAACTTGGTAAGTAAGGAGAATTTATTTACAGAGCTTAAATCTGTGATATCCAATGTGCTAGATAATGCCCACATGTGGCTACTAAGCTATTAAAATATGACTATTCCAAATTGAGACATGCTGAAAATGCCCAATACATTTAATTTCTAAAAGATAATATGAAAAACATATGATATGTGAAAATTTCTAAATTATATATGTGGTTAACTAAATTTTTGCTACTATAAAATTTTAAATTAAATATGTGGCTCCCATCTACGGCTTGCATTATGTTTCTATTACATAGTACCAGCTTTGTAAGTAAGAGTGATAGAAATAATTAAGCAAGCAATTGCAATAGGAAGTAGTACAAAAGGGATATAAGATGCTGATGGGGGAATCACATTACCTAAATTAAAAGGGTAAAGAGAAGGTATAAATATTACATATAAATGTAATGTTATATATTTACATAATGAGCCAGAACAAAATGCTCAGGTAGCATGAATAAAGAAAAGTAAGAAGAGAGGGGAAATCTGCATTCAATAGACTAAAAGAAATATAATGAGTATGGAGAATAATGTATGAGAGTCACAGTGACCAGGGAGGCAGGCAAGCCAAGCAAGCTGGAGCATCAACAATTTTAGAAGCCCTGTATGAGGATGTTTATAGCAAGATCAGTGGAATACCAGCAAAGGATTATAATTAGGATAGGATAGGAACAGATTTTTCTCTTGAAAACATGGGAGATGAGGCATGGAGAGCAAATATAGCAAAATGAACTATCTGTAGTTCAAGGGGAAAATATTCTATCTATAGAAAATAAGAAAGAAAGACCAAGTGTAGGTCCACATAAATTTGTAACTTTGGGGATGGGAGACTGAAGGAGTTCTCTTTAGATGGTTTCTATTTTATGACTTTTTCCCCTAAGAAGTAGATGAACTCACCTGATAAGAAAAATGTGGGAGAAGAAAGGGTACTATATTTAAGAAGAATTAAGAAAGCTGCAAATAGCTGTGTAGAGAGTGAGAGAAAGAGCTGATTAAAAAAAATAGGGATGATCTAAAATATATAGTGAATGTATTTAGAATTGTATTGTCTTTTCTGCCTCTTTAATGATTAAAAAAAGTGTACTGAGATCATATCATTTCAAATGAATCCATGTATACGAGTTCTTCATAACTTTGGGAAAAAGATGATGCAGCTTTACAGGATTGAGCATGAGTAATAAAGAAGAATACACTTATATGACAGAGTTGAAAGGCATTTCCACAGAATAAATACTAAAAAATGACAAAACATGTAACCATTTGCATCAAACACAAGAAGTTAGAAACTTCTTTGAAACAGCACGTCATATACCTAAGCTTATGATTATTCAATTACATGGCTTGATTCTTTTATCCAGTTGTTGCTGTCATGGTGAGTTGTTTATATGTCACAAATATAAAGGAGAAGAAAATAAATATCCAAACCAAATTTGCAGTAGTTGAATTGTAGGAAGTTTAATGAATTCTGTACAAAATTGATAAAAGGATTGTATTTTGTTTGCAAAAGGATTACATTTTTACATAAAATTTGATAGACACACAAAGTTACTATTTCTCGATTCTCATGCCTAACCTTTCTGTACCGGATGTTCAAGTTAAGAGAGGTCATGAGAACCCAGTACTCCAAAGAAGAGCATGGCAAGTTTTCTAAAATAACAGCCAGTTCTTTCAGTGGCCACTTTTCTTGAACGATCCAAAAACTAAAATTTAATCCGTCACTCTGTTCCAATCAGAGGTTGGGAATTTTCTGTTACAAATTAGTTTTGTTGGGGTTCAGGTAGTTGTTTGTGTTCTCAGTCCTTGGTGTGAGCTTGGCAGAAGAATGATCAGACATCCCAAAGTAATGGAAGTATGGAAGAGAAAGATAGATTTACAGAGAAAGATACGTTCTCCATAGACAATGAATGGGCCCCTTGGTCTCCATAGAAAAGGCCTTCATTATGATCCAGGGTCCTGTTTTACGCTGTCTGGAGTGGGCTCACCTTAAGGTTCAGAGGTCACTTTGAAGCCACTGAGTTCTATTGTGCATGTGAACCTCCCACGAGCCTCTCTGAAAGCCGACTTGGGAGGATGAACCCCAGTGTAGATTTAAGCTAATGACATGATAATTAGCCTTAAGGTTGATTGAAGTGACCTTCTATTGTACCTATTCTGCTTCGCCTGTGGGCTCCAGAATTATCTGCATTGTTTTTCAGTTGGCACCCTAAGTTCTGACTGGTTGATTGGTAGGGTGCTCTCTCCTCCCCCAAGAGTGGGCAGTTGCTCAGGACAAGACTAAGGTGTGATGGCACCAGTTGGTACGTCCATCCTTTGTCATCCAAGACAGGTTAGAGATCCTCACTTCTCTATCTAACAGTTTTAACAAACATTTAGACACCTGCTGACACTAAGATGTGCAATAAGATGACACATATGTACATGTTTATGTATGTGTGTATATGTACATATGTGTGTATAAATATAAACAAACACATACACATACAATCATTATTATAATTAGGCTTTATAAGTTAGTGTTTAAAATACAAACTCCAGAGAATGATTTCACCCTCCATAAACTGTATAACATGAGTTATTGTTCTTCTTATGTCTCAGGTTTTCTTTGCTGTAACACTTACATAACATAAGGTACTGGCTAGTGAAGTAGATGTTAAGGTGCTTGTTATGATATGATGACCTTCATGTAGTAACCATTAACAAATAGATGCTGAAGCAGTGTGTGTTTTGAAGATATTGATTCAGTCTAAAGGCAATAAGATACAGATAGAGTATTTCCTTTCCTAAATCTCACTTCTGAGTAAGCCTAAGTAAAAAATCTGAGTCAACAAAAGAATTAATTAATAAACAAAATAAGATTAAAAAAAGAAAACTGTAAACCTTCCAGAAAAAAGAAAGTTCGTTTTAAAGTTGGTGTCCACATTACTAGATTGAAAAATAAATTCCCTGATGAAGGTCAACCCTTCTGTGAGAGGCTTTTCATTTCAGGTGCTGCATATGTTTTGCTATCAGAAAATCCTCCTCATCCAAACATCTAAAATACGTCAACTATAACCTCATTTCTCTAAATTTACTTTAACGGAAACAAAAAAGTATGCTTCCATCTTCAGTGCCTGTATCACCACCATGCCAAATACCTTTAGAAAAACAAAATAGTCTCTTGGGTATATATACATACAACTTCAACTGTTCCCTTTCTGCTCTGTGCTGAATGTTTGTATCCCCTCAAAATTCATATGTTGAAATCCTATTTCCCAATATGATAGCAATAATAAGTGGTCTTAGGGAGACAATGAGGTCATAAGGATGGAGCCCTCACAATGGGATTAGTGCCCTTATAAGGAGAGACACCAGAAAGCTTACTTCACTTGCTCTGCCCTCTACCATGTGAGAATACAATAAGAACAGATCTATACAACAAAATTGTATAGATTAGAAACTGAGAAGACTGCCTGCATCAGGGAATTTATTTTTCAATGTGGTGATGTGGATACCAACTTTAAAACTACATCTGCAGGCAACATGATCTCAGAGTAATGGTAATTTTTTTAAGCAGGCCAAATGGACTAAGATACTTTTTAAACTCACTCAAATTTATCTTGAATAATGGGCATACCATTATATTAAAACTTCTGTAAAAACTAAGCAACAATTTAAAAACAAGCCAAGAATGGGCCATTAATAATAGCCTATTTTTTGTCAGTATTAAGAAAACATGCATAGTTTCTGGGAGTAATGAGTCAAAAAGGCAAACATGTATTATTGACATTTATTTTGCATCTACTGTACAGTTCTAAAAGTATCCTTAAAACCATTTTATCCAGGTAAGCACTATTATCTTCCTTTCATAGTTGAAGAAACTCATTCAAGGTCACATTAGTCACCATCATCAGAGCTGGGTCCCACTCTGACCCTAAATCTTTGATATTTACCTCACCATGATAGCCATTAAAACTAGAGAAATTAGGAAACCTCTCACTCAAAATTTCTCTGCTGGGTTTTAAGAACTATACTAAAATAAACAAAAAGGAAAAAAAAAAAACCCAGAAAGATGTAAAACTCACTTTACCTTCAGCATAAGCCTTAATGTAATGACTTGTAATCTAGCAGAACTAATACCTGCTATAAGAATGAGAGAAAAATGCAGTGATCTTGCAACTAATATTAAAAAATAGCTGTATCTATGTGAAGATAGGAGTGTGTGTGTTGTTGAATAAAATTAGCAAGATGCATAAGAATATTTGGTAAAAATCTCTCTTTTTTTTCTGCAAAATGACATACACAAAGATTGGACAACTAAGTTCATAAACATATCCTAGAAAAAGTGCTACATGGCACATTGCTGAATATCACTATGGTCGCCCTAAAGTATTCCCCTTGAGAAGCTATGCACCATTTCAGCACCTAGTTTACCCTTCAGAGCACTTTCTCTAGGGAGAGTTGAGGAACTTAATTGCCAACCTCTTATGACAACAGTTCTGATGGGCATTCCAGAAAAAAGAGTTCCAAAATTGGTTTGAAGGGTGGACTAGGACTGGTGTCAGTGAATAGTTTTCCATGGGGAGTACCTTGAAGGTGATTTTAGTGATATTCAGCATTGAGGTATACAGCACTTTTTCTAGGATGAGTTTGAGAATTTAATTGTCTAAACTCATATGTGCTTGTAAACACATTGGAATAATTTGAAATGTAGAAATCAAATGTTATCTGTAAATTGCTATAAGGAATAACATTTGGAATTTTCTTTTCTTATCACAGATTTTATATGTTTAACTTCATTTTGCAACATATACATGTCACATACCACTTTTTCATAACAAATGACAAAAATATTTTGTACCATATAATATTAATGTGTTAATTTTAATGTCCAAAAGTATTCTATAAAGTTTGTATTATCTCTGTTTGCCAATGAGAAGAACTCAAAAACATTAAATTATTTGTCCAAATTCACAAAACTGAGTTGCAGAACTCAAATTTTACCCCAGGTCAGAAGCTCCAGTGTTTTCAACTGTCTTCATTTAACCCAAAGGGAACAACATACATTCATTTATCAAATGACCTTATTGCTTCAAAAATTTGGTTGGGCTAAGTTTTGAGTTGGTTTTTCATTAAGTACAGGTAGCTATACTTGATTTGTGGAAACAGTAATGGGTGATGCACTCAACCAAACCTTGTCTTAATGAGTGTTAGATATCTTTGAAATGATTCCAAAACTTTCATCGTTCTCTACATGAGTGACATGTTTTCTAGTGACAAGAACTTGGAGCGCACTTTCCTTTTCCTAGAGAATATGAAGCTTATCAGACCCATATGTGAGAATTTGGAGTTAAATCCTTTTGCCTTGAGAATGTGGTATTAGACCTTATCAAATCCAACTTGTGAGTTACTGACCTCAACTGCCGGATTTAAAAATACATACAAACCTAAGAGTTTGAGAGCTTAGGCCTTGCCCAGTGACACTCTGTCATCTACTTCTCCAAAGGCAAAGGGCTGAGGCTGAGTCCCACAACTTGTTAGCTTTCAAGCTAATCTTAGTTTCATCGTGAAATCTCTCATAGGTTGTATGCCTTGTTTCTCAATGTTTGTGAAAAAGTTTCACCTCAAACTTTAATTAGACTTTATTTTTCATGGAAGCCTCCTTCTATCCTAATGGAGTAATTAGACTTTAATAATGTTCAAACTCACTCATTATGTGGTTAATGCATCCTGTCTATTCAGCGTATTCCATGAAGATTTGTTCCTACTATTGGCTAAGAAATAATTCTCTTTGTGTGGCAATAAACTGTGTGGTTCATGAAACATACTTTGGTCACCTCCTTATTTTAACCTTACAACACAATATATAACAAATTTGTAAACTTGTTTTAATTGGGGAGTTAGGTGAGTAATAAAAATAGTAAATATAGCTCCTAAGTATAAATTTTTAGAGAGAAATGGGAACCACTTTATTAGACTCAAATGAATGTTAAGATGGACATTATGGTTTTTTTGTGAATGGATGTTGGTAGTTATAAGTAGAGGTATTGCAGACATGCATTGGTGATTTAAAAGATGAAAGCTCAGGGGACTGTAAGGAAAAGGTCATTGTAAACAATGGTAACCTATTCATTTCAAACAAGTGAGGAAACAGTAAACTATTGATTCAATGGTGTTACATAACTTAGAAAATCATTTGGAAAAATATATCATGTTGCCTTTTAATTTTGTTTCAAAATAATTTCAGATTAACAAATTATATTCAAATAAATTTTTAAAGTATCAAGAGAAAGCATGAGAAATTTGTATTAAAATATCAGCGTATGGAATGCTTTTAAAATGTAAAGCAAAATGAAAGCTGAAATATATGCACCTAATATCATAAAAAGACTTAACATCTATTTAACATATAAAGTGCATCTCTATATCAATAAGAACAAAATCTTAACAGAATATAGATAAAATATGTGAATTGATAGTTCATAGAAAAGAAAATTCAAATGTCTTTTAAACATATGTAAAATTACAAAAATATGTTTCAAGCAAAATCTTTTTTTTTAATCTTTTACATGGCAAACACCAAAACAGTTTGATTATGTACTGAGTAGTTTGGGGGTGGGTGGGTAGGGAAATAGACTAGGGAAGTAGAAATTTACATAATTACTAACTCTAAAGAGCAATTTGATAATATTTACCTAGTAATCTAATACAATGTTACACCCTCATCTGTATTATGCAAAATGACATAATCATTTTAAGATATGATAATTGATGGCTATTAGTAAAAGATAAGATAATTGATGGCTATTTCTAGTGGAGATGGATATCTGAGGTACTTTGCCTACATATTTGGTCAGGGAACATTGGGAAAAATGCTGCCTTTAAAGTCAGGAATCATGTTTCATTCATGGAACAGATCAATACTATTCTCGTCACTTTATTTTTGTATCTGAAACTTTAGAGAATTGTAATGCTTCACATTATTATTATGAATATCAAAGTATATAAAATTATTTGACTTGTACTATACTTAACGTGTACCTATTTATTTGCTTTGCCATTCATTCACCGATGAATTTCTAACATGAGTAATCTTGCTAATACTCCTTATCACTTACACAAAAGAGAATTATCTCTGTACTTAAAAATATTGGACCAGTAATCTTAAATATCTGTAGAGGACGCCAAGAGCCAGATGACCTTTGAGCAAGATGATTTGCAGCTGGGGGGCAGGCCCTCGGCCAATTCGTCTGCAGGTGCTCCTTGCAGAGAAAGAATGCAGCCTATGGCGATCCTTGAGCACCTAGTCATTGTCTAATACTCCCCTCACCTGTCTTGTACTGTCTCAATAAAAGGCTACAGAGGAGATTGCTCAGGACTACCCTGCAATCAAGGTTAGCCCACTTCCTACAAGCTTGTACTTCTAATCCGCGTCTTACCTGGTTCCCTTCTGCCGTGATCAAGACCAGGGCTATAGGGGCTGTGACAAATATCTCTCTAAATTTAATAATTTCTCATTGTATTAGGAATTTCCCAGAGCTTGGCATTCTGGGTTTTATACAATACTAGGAAGATGGTAGAGTTTTTAATCACCTTAATCCCTGAGGCATTTCTTGCGTCTAGTAGGCAAGAGCTGGGGATGCTGACCTTTGTTCAATTTGTGGTATCAGAACCAATTAATGCAGGTTTGTTCCTTGCAAAATGCTTAGTACACATGTTGAAACACTTATGAACTAACCATCTCAAATGAAAGATGAAAAAGCTGATATCTAGAAGCCTGCATGGTTTTTCCAAGGTCACATGCTAAGTTGATTTCACACTCTCAGACTAGAACCTACCCTGAGGCTCTTGTCTAGTTCATCAATGTTTACATAGCTGCTTTTGTTAATAATTAACTTTTCCTTTTTCCCTCCTGCTCTTTCCTTCCTTTTCTCCTTTCTTCCCTTTATCTTACCCTTTTGCCTTCCTGTATTTTCTCTGTTTTAATTCCTTTCTTTTCTTCCCTTTTTTCTTCTTTTCTTTCTTCCTCTCTTAAATTTCAAATGTACACATACATACACACTCAAACATAAGGAGATATGTATTGGCTTATTTAGCAGACATAAGAAATGTTTTTCATCTACTTAGAAAGAAAAGAGATGCTGCTTAGTACCAAAAGAACGATAATTGGTTTATATGACACTCAGTTGCACTGATTGCAAATACAATGAAGGGACTTATTCTGAGATCTAACAGCAACTCTGCCCTTCACCTCTCCCAACCTTCTGCTTCCCTTACAGGCTCCTCTCCTCACCATCCCAGTTTAGTTGTGTATTCCCCAGACTACATGATACAACATCTGTGGTAGCTTCCACTGAGATTTATTTAGCCAGATTTTCATTAAAATAGCAACTGAATCGACTCAATAAAATGATGCTTACCTTTGCTTACAAACCTCTTTAGAGCTTTGTAAATTTGCATTTAATGTTCTTTAGTGTCATTACAGCATTAATAATCGGTGCCTAAAGAGCAATAAAAAAAAAAAAACTTTATACTTTCTATTTAATAGAGGTAGCTTCATAACCCTCCATTCTTATGCAACTTGGGCTTTGAAAGTACCAGACAGGAAAAAAGGAGATTATTCATATGTAACACATGGTCAAGTCTCAAAGGGAGTACTAGTTAGGCAGAATGAATCTGAGACTTCTAAAATACCTGCCTTCTCATACTGCCTCATTCAAGAAAATAATCCATGTCTTTCATCTCAAGCCAGTAACATCAACATCTCCTTAAAATGAAATTACTTTTGACTTTTTAAAAACCTCATTGCTGGTAACAGTGAGGAAGGAGAAAAGCAAAGTGAGGTGGGAATGAAAGTGTATAAAATGAGATGGGACCTTGGTTGCTGCTTTTAGATCCAAGCTACTCTCAAATTCATGTGCTTAGATCATTAAAAGAAACAGAAGATGTTATGATTGACTTCTGGTGCCTCCTTTCATCTCTCTGCCTCTAGTTTCTCTTGGCAATTCTATTTTGGTGTATAGCCTAAGTGAAAACAAAAGATATTTTGAGCAATATTTCAAATATAGATTTCAAATATCCATAGTGGTTTCCTCGATTCCCGATGCAACTGTGTCAATGCAATTGCCTAGATCCTTAGATATACAGAGCAGACCCACACGCAGCTGAGAAAGCAGATGCAGGACACCTGGTGTCTTCTAAAGATATTTGACAGCTTAAAAGAAAAATAATCCCAGGAAATACTTGTGACTTTCACGGCTATGGAATACGATAGTTGGAAAGTCATTTCCGTTTTCTGGATTATAATGTTCATGTAGATGAAAATCAAAATGCATGAATAAAGAGGGAAAGGAAAGTTTAGAAAGCTTTAGAAACAGCAGAACACCTGAAGGTCTTCTGCCCTTTTCAAGAGCGTGTGGTGTGTGTTACAACAGGCATGCTTTCAAGTTCTCCCTGGGCTTCACTTTAAGCAACTAGTGTCTCAGATTTCCTATGAAATCAAGGGTGATTTTCCAATTCAAACACCTGATGAAAACAGAGATAAGTCTTTGTAGCTACATTTCTAAATCCCCACAGAATATCATCTCCAGCAAATCAGGCAGAAGCATCTGCCCATAAACCAGAACAGAAACATGCAGAAAAAAGAAAGAGATTCAGAAAATGAAATTGGAATACCTTAAATTAGGACCAGGAAAATAAAACAGTGTGCTTTTTACATGCAAAAAAAGTTTTAAAAGGAAGGCCAGTGAAAATGGAGATGTCCAAAACAAAGGTGTGAGCTGAATGAAAAGAGTCTTCAAGGTAAGCATGAATGTGAGCTAATAGCACATCTATGTATTGACTACAAGAGAGGAAACACTAAATAAACAGCTTCAAGTTCCCTCTGGGGAGGAAGTCCCTGACAGCAGCTTCTGGTGTTCCATGGAGGAAGGAAGAATACAAAACAGTCATTTAGGTAGAGTGGCAGGTGCCAGGATCAAGGATTTAAAAAAAAAGAAAAAGCCTGGTAAAGAAATTTTTCTGAAAAGCAGTGTACTGAAAGGCCCAGATAGAATTTCATATCTTCTAGGTCAGTAATTTATGTCATTTATCAATTCACTTAGATACAAGTTCAGGAAAAAAATATGAGGCTTTGACTTCTGTTGTAACATTTATTCTACAGTATTAGTCTTTGCACAATTAAAACATTTACTTATAATTAATGTTGACTTGGTGACAAAAACTCTCTCCTTGAAGAAAGTTTAGCCCAGTTAATATGAGCCCTCTTTTTGGCAAGGTCCTGAGTTTGTCCCCCTGTCCTTGCCTGGTCTGCATAACTCAGTCTTAAGAATTTGTGTAGTCACTTTATAAAGAACACTCACCCCTCATAACTGATCACTTTCCATATCTAAGTTTCTTATTTCCAACCTTTGATGTCTAAGTCTTTGGCCTACCTTCAGCAAGAATCCAGCTAAGCTGGTTTAGTGAGAATCCCTCTACCCTGATGTCTCCTCTTAGTAACTGTTCATCCACCACCCCCCTCATTCTGCTCTTCACTAGTCAGTTGCCAGCCATCTTTGCTGTGCTCAAAGTTGAGCCCTGTCACCCTCCCCTATTACAATACCCTTGACACCTATTCCAATATGTTGAGTAAAGTCCCCTTACTGTTTTTACCAATACCTAAAGAATTTGGGCTCTTTTTGTTAACATAGACAATATTTCTAGTAATATGTTGAAGAAGGGATCCCTCAAAATATCTGCCTGGCTGGGTTTTAGAATTGTTAGTTGCCAATGAATACTATGCAAATCCCATTTTTCCTCATTCTTAATGTTTATTGCAATTGTGATGACCTTCATCTATTTATGTATACTAAGTGTGTCAGAGTGAGTGCTGTAAAAGGGACATAGCTAGGAAGAAAACAACTCGATAATTTCATCTGTTGGCTCCCTAGAATAAAGAACCTATGTGTAGACTGTCATAACTTCCAGATTTAGAGCCAAGTGCTCTGAGTAATCAGGGTTTCTCTTGGGGAGTGGAAGAAGGAAGGTAGGATGGAGTATACTTTTCATATGTAAAGGAGAGCAAAATGAACATATTATACCAGAGGGTTAGCTTTAATTAAATTTTGTGTGCAAATTCTTCACATTCCTGGGGAATAACTGCATTTCCCTTCTCAGTGGCCCCATGTCTAGCCATATGTCTTTCTTTGAGTGTTGGAATGTGAACAAAAATACTGTGGACCACCTCTGTCAAATAGTCAGTAGCCAGTGCACAGGTTGGCATGCCTTTCTTTCACTGCCTATAGAGTGGCAGCACGTACTGAAAGAGTTCACAACACAGTACCCCAAATATGGTGCCTTGGCATTTGAGAAAACAGCAGAAGCACAGAGGTCCCTCCCACCTGACCCTGCTTTCTCCCCGAAGGAAGTCACAGACCTAAAAAGGATTTCCTGACATTCACACAAGGAATATCCTAAGACCCTAATTCCAGAAGTGCTCTCTCTGTATCCAGAGGAAAAGAACTTTTTTTTTATTAGTAAAAAAGCATAGCTGTGTACATTAAAGCAATCATGGAGGAAAATATGCTGGTTTCCTATACAATCCAAAATATTTTCATCAAACTATTTAACATAGCCTTCATGGTATTTTCTTAGTTACTGTGTTAGTACATTTATATTCTGCATTTAGTAAGTCTCACCTGTACCCTTCTAAGATGCACCATAGGTGTGGTCCCTCAAAATATTCTCCTACCATCCATCCTCTCCCGTCTAGTTGCCTCCCTTGCTCCTTTCCCCATATTATTGTGCTATAATTGTGTTATATCCTTCATATGAAAGCTATAAATTAGTTTCATAGTAGGGCTGAGTATACTGGATACTTTTTCTTCCATTCTTGAGATACTTTGCTAAGGAGAAAAGCTCCATCCATGTAAACTTGAAAGCGATAAAGTCTCCATCTTTCTTAAGGCTGCATAATATTCCATGGTGTACATATACCACCATTTATTAATCCATTCATGGGCACTTGGGCTTCTTCCATGACTTAGCAATTATGAAATGGGCTGCAATAAACATTCTGACATAGATCTCCCAGTGACTCAGGCAGGCACAACCCCCTGGAGCATCTGCTCTTTGGAGGGAACTGGGTCACAGCACTGTGGGGTTACCAGTAACTGGGTGTTGCAGAGCTGCAAGGTGGGGAAGGAGACGTCAACTTTCCCAGAATAATTTATTTGCTGGGTGGGTCCTTCTGACCTCACAGAGCACCAAAGCAAGTCATACTTGAGCGACCAGCAGACCACTACTATATAGTTTCCAGAGACCTTTTAATCTCTCCCACCTAAGACCAATGCTGACTGGGATAATTGATTTGGACCTCTTGAACTGGGCCAATAACCTCAGGACTATCCAAAGTGGTACCCTGGGTGTGTGGTTGTGAGAAGGTTTGATTTTTTTTTTTCCAATTGTTGCCTGTGGGAGGGGGGGTGACTTAATTGCAGGTTTTTCTCCACAGATCAGACTTTGACCCAGAGTAACTGATTCACTTGGGTAAGACAGAGACCAGCTGAAAATAATACAGAGACACTTAGCCCCACCACACCAAGATGGTCCCCAGTTTCTCAGGCCATACCAGTGTACAGGTCCTTGGTAAAGCTAAAGGGGAAAAAGTACAGACACCAGTCCCAGCTTTGGGGCAAAGGAATGGCCAATCACTTCTCCTGGAGCCCCAACCCAACCTCTCTTTATCTGCTCAACTAGCCAAATAGTGTAAAATAATCATGGGGCAGAATCAGTGGAAAAGCTCCAGTAACATGAACAACCAGAGTAGTTCAACCCCCCCCAACAACAATTTGGCAGACACAACTGAAGATTCCATTCATAAACAGATGGCTGAGATGTCAGAAACCGAATTTAGAATTTGGATTACAAATAAGATCAATAAAATAGAGGAAAAGTTGGAATTAGAAATTCAAGGAACATTTCAAAAGTTGTTTCAAGAATTCAACATATTCAAAGACAAAATCACCAAAGATTTTTACACATTGAGACAAGAATTTGCAGACCTCAAAGATCTGTGAAACAGTGGAATCCCTCAGTAACAGAATGGAGCAAGCAGAAGAAAAGATTTCTGGCATTGAAGACAAAGCTTTTGGATGCTCCCAAACTCTCCCAGAGGAAGAGAAATGGAGAGGAAAAACTGATCATTCTCTCAGAGAGCTTGGGATAATTCAAAGAAAAGTAATATTCACCTTATAGCGATCCCTGAAGGCGATGAAATGGCTTTGCAAGGCACAGAGGCTCTTCTTCACGAGATTATGAAAGAGAACTTTCCAGACATACCAAGAGATTCTGAAATTCAGATAGCAGTTTCAGAACCCCAGCATGACTCAACCTGAATAAGACAACCCCCAGATACATCATAATTAACTTCACTAATGTTAACATGAAGGAGAAAATTTTGAAAGCAACCAGATGTAAGAAAATCATAACCTACAAGGGAAAGAATATTAGAATGACTGCAGATCTTTCTGCTGAAATCTTTCAAGCTAGAAGAGGGTGATCATCAACTTTTAATCTCCTAAAACATAATAACTTCCAATCCATAATCCTGTATTCAGCTAAACTGAGTTTCATTTATGATGGATAAATTAAATACTTTAATGACATTCACATGTTGAAGAAATTTGCCATAAGTAAACCAGCTATCCAGGATATTCTCAGACCTATCCTCCATAATGACCAGTGTAATCGTCCACCAAAAAAGTAAACTCACTCAGAAACTTTTGATCAAATTCCAACTTGCACAGTGGTGAAAGGATTAAAAATATCCACTGGACTTTCGAAAAACTCAATACCCAAAATTCCACCAGACTTATCAATATTCTCAATTACTGTTAATGGCTTAAATTGTCCTCTAAAGAGGCACAGGTTGGCTGATTGGATACAAAAATGTAGGTCAGATATCTGCTGCATACAACAATCTCACATTACCTTAAAAGAAATATAGACTCAGGGTAAAGGGATAGTCATCCATATTCCAGGCAAATGGAAAGCAGAAAAAAGGATAGGTTGCAATCTTATTCGCAGATACTATAGGCTTTAAACCAACAAAAGTAAGGAAGGATAAGGATGAACACTTCATATTTGTTAAGGGTAATACTCAATATGATGAGATTTCAATTATTTATATTTATGCACCCAATCAGAATGTGCCTCAATTTATAAGAAAAACTTTAACAAACATGAGCAACTTGATTTCCTCCAACTTCATAGTAGTCAGAGATTTTAACACTCCTTTAGCCGTGTTGGATAGATCCTTCGATAAGAAGGTAAGCAAAGAAATTTTAGACTTAAACTTAACCAATCAACACTTGAATTTAACAGACATCTACAGAACATTTCTTTTTCTTATTTTAGTGGTAAGACAGAATTTATTCACAGAAAAGAATACAGAAAACACTAAGGCTCCTGGTAGAGGGAAAGAATTCTAGTGGGGAGAGAAAAG
Source organism: Arctocebus calabarensis (assembly GCA_963573935.1). NCBI lineage: Eukaryota > Metazoa > Chordata > Mammalia > Primates > Lorisidae > Arctocebus > Arctocebus calabarensis. The sequence continues at coordinate 731 of CAUYON010006257.1, read as the reverse complement.
CTCTCTGTGTTTCTCTCCCAGTCTTTCCCCAACTCCTCCTTTAGGCCTTTAGTCTCAGGGTATATATAGGTGTATGGGTTCCTTGGCCAGGAAATGAATGAATACAGTCCCTTCTGCCAGAGGCAAGGTGAATGAATGTATCAATGAATGGATACAGTCCATTCATGGAATTGAGGCCTAGGAAATTCACAAGAAATTGACCTAGGCATGGAGATGGGGGTTCCACATTTAGTCCTAAGTATGAAGTGAAGGAGACACCAAGGCACAGGTGTCTCCTCAGCAGTTGTCCAGCCTTTTTGGCAATTGGAGCCTCTGGTGGAGGTTGGAGGTCCCTCCTTGCCTGTCATCCAGCCCGCTGGCTCTTCAGCTGGCTGGCACACCACCGACACTGCCAAGTAGGACTCATCAGGTCCGCCAGCCCTGCTGAGCTGGCTAGGGCACAAATTGTCCTGCATCAGTTCTCCCTCTCTGAGTAGAAACTCCAACTGCTGTCAGGGAAAAGGGGCGAAGACTCGATCTAACTCCTTCCTGCTGAATCAGGCGATGATAGAAGGGGGCAGTTGGGGTTTCTCCAGAGGAGAGTGATACAGGGGTTCATGGACTGGAACCATCTTTATGGTGTGTGGCTTGATGACATTTCTGGAAAACATAAATCTGATTAGTGTATTTAGTAATAGGCAAAGGTAGAACAGCGTCAGGTCAGAAGCACTTATTCAATGATGCTAAAAGAA
>CAUYON010006254.1:0-17396 GCA_963573935.1 Arctocebus calabarensis | reverse complement strand
CCCAGAAACTTTTTATCAAATTCCAACTTCTACAGTGATGAAAGGATTAAAAATGTCCACTGGACTTTCTAAAGATTTATCATTATTTTCTATAAATGTGAATAGTTTAAATTGTCCTCTAAAGAGGCATAGGTTGGCTGATTGGATACAAAAATTCAGGCCAGATATCTGCTGCATACAAGAAACTCATCTTACCTTAAAAGATAAATACAGACTCGAGGTGAAGGAATGGTCATCTATATTCCAGGCAAATGGAAAGCAGAAAAAAGCAGGTGTAGCAATCCTATTCAAAGATACAATAGGCCTTAAACTAACCAAAATAAGGAAGGATAAGGATGGACACTTCATATTTGTTAAAGATACTACTCAATATGATGAGATTTCAATTATTAATATTTATGCACCCAACCTGAATTTGCCTCAATTTATAAAAGGAATGCTAACAGACATGAGCTACTTGATTACCTTCAGTCCCATAGTAGTCAGAGATTTTAACACCCCTTTAGCAGTGCTGGATAAATCCTCCAAAAAGAAGCTAAGCAAAAAAATTTTAGATTTAAACTTAACTGTCCAACATTTGGATTTAACAGACATCTACAAAATATTTCATCCCAACAAACCTGAATACACATTCTTCTCATCAGCCCACAGAACATTCTCCAAAATTGATCACATCCTAGATCACAAGTCCAACCTCAGAAAATTTAAAAGAATAGAAATTATTCTTTGCATCTTCTCTGACCACCATGGAATAAAAGTTGAATTCAATAAGAACAGGAATATGCATACTCATACAAAAACATGGAAGCTAAATAACCTTATGCTGAAGGATAGATGGGTCATTGATGAGATTAAGAAGAAAATTACCAAATTTTTGGAGCAAAATAACAATGAAGACACAAATTATCAGAACCTCTGGGATATTGCAAAGGCAGTCCTAAGAGGGAAGTTTACAGCACTGCAAGCCTTCCTCAAAACAACAGAAAGAGACGAAGCTAACAACTTAATGAAACATCTTAAGCAACTGGAGAAGGAAAAACACTCCAACCCCCAACCAAGCAGAAGAAAAGAAATAACCAACATTAGAGCAGAATTAAATAAAATTGAAAACAAAAGAATTATACAACAGATCAATAAATCAAAATGTTGGTTTTTTGAAAAAGTCAATAAAACAGATAAAACTTTGGCTAACCTAACCAGGAAAAAGAGAGTAAAATCTCTAATGTCATCAATCAGAAATGGTAAAGACGAAATAACAATAGATCCCTCAGAAATTAAAAAAATCCTCAATGAATATTACAAGAAACTTTACTCTCAGAAATATGAAAATCTGAAAGAAATTGATCAATACTTGGAAGCATGCCACCTACCAAGACTTGGAACAAAGTGGAAATGTTGAACAGGCCTATATCAAGTCCTGAAATAGCATCAACTATACAAAATCTCCCTGAAAAGAAAAGCCTGGGACCAGATGGCTTCACATCAGAATTCTACCAAACCTTTAGAGAGGAACTAGTGCCTATATTATTCAACCTTTCCAAAATACAGAAAAAAGATGGAATACTACCCAATATATTCTATGAAGTGAATATCACCTTGATCCCTAAACCAGAGAAAGACCCAACAAGAAAAGAAAATTATAGACCAATATCACTACTGAATATTGATGCAAAAACACTCAACAATGTCCTAACAAACAGAATCCAACAACACAGCAAACAAATTATACACCTTGACCAAGTGGGCTTTATCCCAGGGTCTCAAGGATGGTTCAATATATGCAAATCTATAAATGTAATCCAGCACATAAACAAATTAAAAAATAAAGACCATATGATGCTCTCAATTGATGTAGAAAACTTTTTGACAATATCCAGCATCCCTTCATGATCAGAACAGTTAAGAAAATTAGTATAAAAGGGACATTTTTTAAACTAATAGAAGCCATCTACAGCAAACCCACAGCCAATATCATATTGAATGGACTTAAATTGAAATCATTTCCACTTAGATCAGGAGCCAGGCAAGGTTGCCCATTATCTCCTCTGCTCTTTAACATTGTAAAGGAATTTTTAGCCATTGTAATTTTGGAAGAAAAGGCAATCAAGGGTATCCACATAGGGTCAGAAGAGATCAAACTTTCACTCTTCGCAGATGATTATGATTGTATATCTGGAAAACACCAGAGATTCTACTACAAAACTTTTAGAAGTGATCAAGGAATACAGCAGTTTCTCAGGCTACAAAAATCAACACCCATAAATCTGTAGCCTTTATATATACCAACAATAGCCAAGCTGAAAAATCAGTCAAGGACTCTATACCTTTCACAGTAGTGCCAAGGACAATGAAATATTTGAGAGTTTACCTAACAAAGGAAGTGAAAGATAAAGAGAACTATAAAACTTTAAGAAAAGAAATAGCTGAAACTGTTAACAAATGGAAAAACATACCATGCTCATGGCTGGGAAGAATCAACATTGTTAAAATGTCTATACTACCCAAAGCAATATATAATTTGAATCCAATTCCTATTAAAGTCCCATTGTCATATGTTAAAGATCTTGAAAAAATAATATTTCATTTTATATGGAATCAGAAAAAAACCTTGAATAGCCAAGACATTACTCAGAAATAAAAACAAAGCAGGAGGAATCATGCTACCAGACCTGAGACTCTACTATAAATTGATAGTGATCAAAACAGCGTGGTACTGGCACAAAAACAGAGAGGTAGATGTTTGGAACAGAATAGAGAACCAAGAGATGAATTCAGCTACTTATCGTTATTTGATCTTTGACAAGTCAATTAAAAACATTCAGTGGGGGAAAGACTCCCCATTTAACAAATGTTGCTGGGTGAACTGACCAGCGACCTGTAGAAGACTGAAACTGGACCTGCATCTTTCACCATTAACTAAGATAGATTCTCACTGGTTTAAAGATTTAAACTTAAGACATGAAACTATAAAAATTCTAGAAGAAAGTGCAGGGAAATCTCTTGAAGGAATCAGCTTGGATGAATATTTCATGAGGATGATTCCCCAGGCAATTGAGGCAGTGTCTAAAATACACTACTGGGACCTGATCAAACTAAAAAGCTTCTGCACAGCCAAGAATGTAGTAAGTATAACTAGCAGACCATCCTCAGAATGGGAGAAAATATTTGCAGGTTATACCTCCAACAAAGGTTTAATAACCAGAATCCACAGAGAACTGAAATGTATTAGCAAGAAAAGAACAAATGATCCCATCTCAGGGTGGGTAAAGGACTTGAAGAGAAACTTCTCTAAAGAAGACAGGCGCACAACCTACAGACACATGAAAAAATGCTCACCATCCTTAATCATCAGAGAAATGCAAATCAAAACTACTTTGAGATATCACCTAACTCCAGTAAAATTAGCCTACATAACAAAATCCCAAAACCAGAGATGTTGGCTTGGATGTGGAGAAAAGGGAACACTTCTACACTGCTGGTGGGAATGCACACTAATACATTCCTTTTGGAAGGATGTTTGGAGAATACTTAGAAATCTAAAAATAGACCTGCCATTTGACCGTATAATTCCTTTACTTGGTATATACCCTGAAGACCAAAAATCACATTATAAGAAAGACATCTGTACCAGAATGTTCATTGCAGCCCAATTCATAATTGCTTAGTCATGGAAGAAGCCCAAGTGCCCATCAACCCATGAATGGATTAATAAATTGTGGTACATGTATACCATGGAAAACTATGCAGCCTTAAAGAAAGATGTAGGCTTTACCTCTTTCATGTTTACATGGATAGAGCTGGAACATATTCTTCTTAGCAAAGTATCTCAAGAATGGAAGAAAAAGTATCCAATGTACTAAGCCCTACTATCAAGCTAATTTATAGCTTTCATATGAAGGCTGTAACCCAATTATAGCATAAGAATATGGGGACGTGGGCAGGAGGGGAAGGGAGGGGAGGGGATGGGAGGGGAAGGGGGAGGAAAGGAGAGGGAGGGTACATAGTGGGGCCACACCTATGGTGCATTTTAGACGGGTTCAGACAAAACTTACTAAATGCAGAATACAAATGTCTTCATACAATAACTAAGAAAATGACATGATGGCTATGTCAAACAGTTTGATGAAAACATTTCAGATTGTATATGAAACCAACACATTGTACCCCTTGATTGCACTAATGTACTCAGCTATGATTCAACAATAAAAAAAAAGAAGTAAAGTCTCCATTTTTTTAATGTTGCATAGTATTCTATGGTATACATATACCACAATTTATTAAACCATTCATAGGTTGATGGGCACTTGAGCTTCTTCCATGACTTGGCAATTATGAATTGAGCTGCAATGAACAATCTGGTGCAAATATCTTTATTTTCAAGTGATTTTTGGTCCTTTGGATATACACCTAAGGAAGAGGAATTGCAGGATCAAATGGTAGGTCTACATTTTGATCCTGGAGTATTCTCCAAACTTCCTTCCAAAAGGAACATACTAGCTTGCATTCCCACCAGCAGTGCAGAAGTGTTCCCTTTTCTCCACATCCACACCAACATCTGTAATTTTAGGATTTTGTGATGTGGGCTATTCTTACTGGAGTTAGATGGTATCTCAGAGTAGTTTTGGTTTGCATTTCTCTGATGATTAAAGATAACGAGCATTTTTTCATGTGTCTATAGACCATGAACCTGTCTTCTTCAGAGAAGCTTCTGTTCATGTCTCTTGCCCACAATGAAATGGGATCACTTGTTTTTTTCTTAGTAATAAGTTTGAGTTCTCATTGGATTCTGGTTATTAGACCTTTGTTGGAAATATAACTTGCAAAAATCCTCTCCCATTCTGAGGGCTGTCTATTTGCTTTACTTAGTGTGTTCTTGGCACTGCAGAAGCTTTTTAATTTGATCAGATCACAGTAGTGTATTTTTGATGTTGCTTCAATTGCCCAGGGAATCCTCTTCATAAAGTATTCTCCCAGGACAATTTTCTCAAGTGTTTCCCTTGCACTCTCTCTAAGAATTTTTATAGTTTCATGTCTTAAGTTTAAGTCCTTTAACCAGTGAGAGTCAATTTTTGTTAGAGGATAAAGGTGTAGGTCGAGTTTTAGTCTTTTACAGGTCGCCAGCCAATTCACCCAGCACCATTTATTGAATAGGGTATTTTTCTCCCAATTTATATTTTTAATAGGCTTGTCAAAAATCAAATGAAGATAAGTGTCTGAGTTCACCTCTTGGTCTTAATTCTGTTCCATACATTTATCTCTCTATTTTTGTGCCAATACCATGCTGTTTTGTGTCAGTACCATCCTGTGCCAGTACCATGCTAACCCTAACCCTAACCACTATCGATTTATAGTATAGTCTGAAGTCTGGAACCATGATTCCTCACAATTTTTCTTTATTTCTAAGTAATGTCTTGCTATTCGAGGTTTTTTCCATTTCCATATAAAACAAAGTATTAATTTTTCCAGGTTAAAGTATGACAGAGGTGCTCTAATAGAGATCACATTAAATCTGTAAATTGCTTTAGGTAATATAGACATTTTAACAATTTTGATTCTTCCCAGCCATGAGTATGGTATGTTTTTCCATTTGTTAACATCTTCAGCTATTTCTTTTCTCAGAGTTTCATAGTTCTTTTCATAGAAATCTTTCACATCCTTAGTTAGATACACTCCAAAATATTTCATCTTCTTTGGCACTATTATAAAGGGAACAGAGTCCTTGACTGTTTTTTCCCCTTGACTATTGTTGGTATCTATAAAGGTTACAGATTTATGAGTATTAATTTTGTATCCTGAGAGGTTGTTATATTCCTTGATAACTTCTAGGAGTTTTGTAGTTGAGTCCCTGCAGTTTTCCATATATATAATCATATCATCTGTGAAGACTTATAGTTTGATCTCCTCTGATCCTTTTTGGATCCCCTTGATTGCCTTCTCTTGCCTGATTGTGGTGGCTAAGACTTTCATTACAATGTTAAAAAGCATTGGCAACAGTGGGTATCCTTGCCTGGTTCTTGATCTGAGTGGAAATTATTTCAATTTTACTCCATTCAATACAATATTGGCTGTGGGTTTACTATAGATGGCCTCTATCAGTTTAAGAAATGTTCCTTCTAAACCTATTTGCTTAAGCATTCTGATCAAGAAAGGATGCTGGATATTGTCAAAGGCTTTTCTGCATCAATTGAGAGAATCATATGGTCTTTGTTTATGTGATGTATTACATTTATGGATTTATGTATATTGAACCATCCTTGGGACCCTGGGATGAAACCCACCTGGTCGTGATGTATAATTTGTTTAATGTGTTGTTGGATTCTGTTTGGTAGGATCTTATTGAATATTTTTGCATCAATAGTCATTAGAGATATTGGCCTATAATTTTCTTTTCTTGTTGAGTCTTTTCCTGGTTTGGGGATTAGGGTGATATTTGCTTCATAGAATGTGTTGGGAAGTATTCCATCTTTTTTGTTGTTTTGGAAAAGGTTGAGTAATATAGGTACTAGTTTCTCTTTAAAGGTTTGGTAGAATTCTGTTGTGAAGCCATCAGGTCCCAGGCTTTTCTTTATGGAGAGATTTCTTATAGTTGATGCTATTTCAGAACTTGTTATAGGTTTGTTCAATGTATCTAATTCTTTCTGGCTAAGTCTAGAAGGGTGGCAAGTTTCCATGTATTGATCTATTTCCTTCAGATTTTCATACTTCTGAGAATTGAGTTTTATGTAGTATTCATTAAGGATTTGTTGAATTTCTGAGAAATCTGTTGTTATTTGGCCTTTCACCAACCTCTTCACCTTCAAGTATTCCTAAAAGGCAAATATTAGATCTCTTTGAATTATCCCAGAGCTCTCTGAGAAAATGATCCATTTTTGTTCACTTCTTTTCCTCTTTGAGCATTTGGGAGTGTTCAAAAGCTTTGTCTTCAATGTCAGAGATCCTTTCTTCTGCCTGCTCCATTCTGTTACTGAGAGATTCTATTGTATTTTTCAGATCTTTGACAGCTGCAAATTCTTGCCTCAATATGTCAAAATCTGTGGTCATTTTGTCTTTGAATTCATTGAATTCTTGAGACATCTTTTGGATTACTGTCTTTTCCTCCATTCTATTGATCTTATTTACTATCCAAATTCTGGACTCAATTTCTGACATCTCAGCCATTTGTTTATGAATGGGATCTTGTGCTGTGTCTGCCTTATTGTTCCTTCCGGGGAATTGATCTACTCTGATTATTCATGTTGCCAGAGTTTTTCCATTGATTCCAACTCATGACTGTTTTTCACCATTGGGGAGATGGGCAGGTAAGGTGAAATTGGATTGGGGCTTCTGGAGTTGTAGTTAACCAGCCCTTTGTCAAGGATCTGGGACCGATGACTATAACTTTTTCCCCAATAGCTTTGCAAAAGGACCCGTACAGTATTACAGTCTAAGGCTGAGGAAACCTGTTTGGTGTGGTGGGGTTAGGTGGCTCTGTCTTGTATTCAGCTGGTTATTATTCGATCCTTATGGATCAGTGACTCTGGTGAAATCTTAGCTGTGGAGAAATACAAGCAACTAAAACACCCCACCACCCATGGACAACAACTGGAGGAGGAAAATCAACTCTTCCATTACTACACAAGCAGGGTACCTTCCGAGAGGGCCCTTGGGTGATTGGCCCAGGTTAGGAGTTCCAACCCAATTGACCCAGTCAGTACAAACACTCAAGTGGGAGAGTTTGAAAGGTCTCCAGCAACTAGATAGAAGAGGTCTACTGGCTACTCAGATTTAGCTTGCTCTGGTGCTTTATGGAATCAGAAAGGCCTGCCCGGTAGCAGAGTTGGACCAGGGGGCTGAATCTCTTTCTCCACTTTGCTCCTCTTTCACATCCAGTAACTGGTGACCCCACAGGGCTGTGGACCTTCTCTCTCCAATAAGCAGTTGTGCCCGGGCTTAGCACCTATCAGAGTCAAAGGAAGGTCAATGCCCCCACCACCTGGCCACTATTCTCTGCTACCAGCCAGCTGGGAGAGCTGAGGCCTGCCTGCCTTGGGTACTCAATAGCCACTGGCCAGTGTTCCACTTGGACACAACCTAATTCTGAGGGTAACAGGTCAGTGAATGCTTTTCTCCCTCAGCCACTGCACCTTTACCCCTGCCACTCTGCAGCACCAGTATCCCTATAGGGTGAGTTCTGGTTTCCGCTGACAGTCCTCAGAATTGGAAAAGTGTCTCTCCAAGATTAGACCCTGACAGAATCACTCTATTGTTGCTGGATCTTTGTGAGAAGTGACCCTGCACAGCTCCCCTGCGACCGCCCCAGCAGGGAGTTCTGGCTGTGGGAGCAGCTCTGGGAGCATGGGGCACACGGATCCAGCAGCAGGGCAGGGGATGTTGCACATGGTTCTGGCAGTGCCTGGCGCCTGGTGACTTCAGCAAGGAGAGTGCTCAGGTCATGATTCTGGCCAGGTGGGGAGGTGGGGGCGGCGCTGAGTCAGGGCTGGTACAGGGAGGAGGGCATGGGACAGGCACTCTCTAGCTGTCTCTGGCTGGGTGTGCATGCCACACAGAGGCAGGGAGGGTGACACGGGCAGGGCATGGGACATGCAGCTCTAGCAGTCTCTTGCCTGGCAGGGGCTCAGCACAGAGGCAAAGAGGGCGCTCGTGGCAGGACGCAGGATGCATGGTTCTAGAAGGCTCTGGCTGGGAGGGGTGGGGTGCTTGGTCTGGCAGACAGGAGGGCGCTGCTCTTGAGCCTCCTCCCACAGTCTCTGCAGTTCATCAGGTAAGGGGAGGAATGGTGTCCCTGAAGTTCAGAACAGCAGGGAAAACTTTAGTTCAATTTTCCTGCCTGGCAAGAGAGTGTTCATAGTCACATCAGGGTCTCTCTGGGGGAGTAGTCCCCACTTCGTACAGCTCTCACCCATGAGGTGTTACAAGAGGTCCTCAGTTCACCACTCACCTGTAGAAAACCTATAGGAGCAAACGAAGAGAAAAAGGAAGGGAAAAAAAACCCACAGCTTTCTTGGGTTGGGGACGGACACTTTTCCTTTCAGATGTATTTTGTACCTGAAGCTTGCTTTCTTGGAGTTGCAGTTTGCCTCAGCAGAGGTGACCTGCAGTTATCACTTCTTTCTTGGCTCGGTTCCCAGTCTTCAACTTAATTGGGTGCTTTCTGGACATTATCCTTCCCTCTTGATGGGAGCTTCTGTTGAAAGCTGCCTCCAGTCAGCCATCTTGCCTCCCACCTCCCAAAAACTCAAACTTATTAATAAGAAAAGAACAAGTGATCCCATTTCATTGTGCAAGGGACATGAACAGAAGCTTCTCTGAAGAATACAGGCACAAAAAATGTTCATCATCTTTAATCATCAGAGAAATGCAAGTCAAAACCACTTTGAGATATCATTTAACTCCAGTACGAGTAGCCCACATCACAAAATCCCAATCCTTGGCAGGGATGTGGAGAAAAGGGAACACTTCTGCACTGCTGGTGGGAATGCAAGATAATCCATTCCTTTTGGAAAGAAGTTTGGAGAGGACTCAGGGATCTAAATGTAGACCTGTCGTTTGATCCTGCAATTCCTCTTATGGGTGTATATCCATAAGACCAAAATTCACTTGGGCAACCAAGATATTTGCACCAGATTGTTCACTGCAGCTCAATTCATAATTGCCAAGTCTTGGAAGAAGCCCAAGTGCCCATCAACCCATGAGTGGATTAATAAATTAAGGTATATGTATACCATAGAATACTATGCATCATTAAAAAAAAGATGGAGACTTTACCTCTTTGATGTTTGCATGGATGGAGCTGAAAAATATTCTTCTTAGTAAAGTATCTTAGGAATGGAAAAAAAATATCCAATATACTCTGTACTACTATAAAACCAATTTGTAATCACTCACATTTTCATATGAGAGATTAATCACAACTATAGCCCAAGATGAAGGCGGGAAAGGGTGGCAGATGGGAAGGGAGGGGGGTCGTTTGATAGAGGGAGAGTTAATGGTGGGACCACACCTATGGAGCATATTGCAAGGGTACAAGTCAAATCTATCAAGTATTGAACACAAAAGTCTTAACACGGTGATTAAGTAAATGAGGTGAAAGCTATGTTAATTAGTAGGATATAAGCACTCCAATTTGTACAAATAATCATCTCTAATTTGAAGCATTCTTAGATAATAAGATAAAAGCACAGTTTCACTTCAAAGATTATTTTTATAAGAGTGTATCACACAATGTTTAAATGAAAATAATCTTAATCTTATAAAAATAATTTTAAATGAAAATTTAAACATTCTGTGATATACTCTTATAAAAATAATCTTTGAAATGAATCAAAAGAAATAAAATTACAGCAAGTAGTACTGAGATATAGTTCTTAAATACTTAATAAATAAATGTCTTTACTGTATTGTTTGGATGAAAGGACACCTTGCATGGCACTAAGAACTGATTCTACATAATAGAATCACAATTTTTTAAAAGAAACCTGGTTTTAAGCAAACTAGAAAGGGGAATAGAAAGTTCTCACAAAAAAAAAATTTTTTCTTTTCTTTTTTAGAAAAGTCTCATTCTGTCACCTGAGATAGAGTGATATGGTGTCATAGCTCACAGCAACTTCAAACTCCTGAACTCAAGAGATGCTCCTGCCTCAGCCTCTCATGCAGCTGAGACTACAGGCCTGTACCTAATCTACTCTGCTAATTTTTCTTTTTCTATTTCTTTTCTTTCTTTTTGCCTTTCTTTTCTTTTTCTTTTTCTTTTCTTTTCTTCTCTTCTCTTCTCTTGTTTCTTTCTTTCTTTCTTTTTGATACAGGGTCTTACTTTTGTTGCCCTCAGTAGAGTGCCATAATATCACAGCAACCTCAAACTCTTGGGCTTAAGTGATCTTCTTGCCTCAGCCTCCCAAGTGACTGAGACTACAGATGTCCACTACAACACCCAGCAGTTTTTTAGAGAGGGGGACTCCCTTGTGCTTGGGCTGGTCTGGAACTCCTGCTCAGGAGATCCACTGCCTCAACCTCCTAAAGTGCTAGGATTACAAGTGTGAGCCACAGCACCTGGCCTAATTTTTCTATGTTTAGTAGAGATGGGGGTCTTTCTTTGCTCGGGCTGGTCTTAAACTTATGACTTCAGGCAATCCACTCACTTCACCCTCCTAAAGTACTAGGATTACAGGTGTGAACCACTGCACCGGGTAGGAAATCTTAATTAAACTTTCATTCCACAGTTCATATATGAGATAAAACAAGGTAGTCAAGTGTTTGCATAGATATTAACAAAATAGAGCAGCTGTGCAGTCAGGAAGCAGTCCCCCTTAGAGACCAACAGACAGATTCAGAATGATTATAGCTACTGTATCATAGAAATGTTGTTGTCCCAATCACTGTCCTTATTGCTAACTTTATTACATCATCTGGATCCAGAGGTTACCATTGCCTTCCTTGTCAAATCATCTGGTTTCTTGAACTACAGGTTACATATTACATATTCTGTTTGCTGATTTGGCTTCTGCAAAGTTTAGTCAGAGAAACTCTAGGGATCATTTGACTCTTGAGTTGGGGTGCGGCAGGACCAATCTACAAAAGCTAGAGAGCAAAAGAGAAGCTCTAAAAGTATGGATCCTGTAGGGATGAGGGCATGGGAAGGTAAGAGAAAACCAGCTCCCAAAGGACCTGATCAGGCAGAGAAGTCAATGGTGCCTCTTCCCAAAGTCATTTCAAAGCTTTTCCCTGCTCTGTCCTACCTAGAACCTGTTCAAAATGTTGCCATTGTTGCTGCCAGTTTAATCTCACACACCTATTTGTGGCTTTATACCTGTTTTTCTTTCTCTTTGAAAACCAGAAGGGTGGCTGAGGCCTAGATACACTCAGCTAACTGTGCTGGTGGCCTGTTTATTCTGCTTGAATAATGGAGCAAATCATATGGATTTCAGAATATGGTGTTTTGTAAATAACTTTGGGTGTCAGTGCACAAACACCTTACAACAACTGACCATGTCCAGGCTTAGAAGAGCTAATTCATGGACCTGGGCCATAGCACAAATCAACAGGAAGATTTGGAGGAAAGATAGGATTCCTAATTTTGTGTATACTTCCTTGCTTAAGTGACAGAAAACAGGGGATGAAGTGGAAGGAGGAATTAAACAATAGAACACAATGCTTACTAATGAGACCAAAATGGGAGATTTGCAGCCCGAATGGCCTAGAACACTGCTCAGGTCTATGGTTGCCAGCTGCACTTTTCAGCCATAGGCTGCCCAGCTTATAGAGGCAATGGAAGGATTAGGAAAAACCTGTCATAGGTACTGAGAAAACTTAAACATAAATTCCCTTTAGATAGCTTCCTAACAAAGTATCCTTCTTCCAAAGTCAGTAGGAGGCACAAGGGTGGTGTGGTGAGCAGTATGTGTGTTAGGGTTTGTTTCAGCTACAATACTGGAAACCCCAAATCACAACAGCTCACATTCATGGAGCAAGTATTATTAACCAGGCACTGCCCTAGACATTTGGGATCCATCAGTGAATAAGAACATATAAAAAAAATTCTTGCTTTCATGCAGCCTACATTAGTGGGGAGAAAGAAGATAATTCATAAATGAAAAGGAAGAAGGAAGGGAGGAAGAGGAGAAGGGTAAGGTCAGACAGTGATTAGATTTAGGGCTGGGGTGCAGAGAAAGGAGGGAGCGGGTAAGGAAGGGCACACTGTGTTGGCCAGCGCAACAGGCCGGGGAAGGTGGCTGTGCTGACTGCCCCTGACAATGGCCTGCTCAAATAGTAGAAAATTAGTTATGTGCACTGTCTTTATGAATAGTCAGCTCACTATCATTTCTTATAATTCCTTAAATTCCCCTTTGCTTTTTGATTTAAGCCTTTTATCAAGGCTTAAAAAGATAGAAATTTGATATTTAAAAACAGATCTTTCTGCTAAATGCTGTTTTCTAAAAGCCACAGTGTTTGCAGTAACATGTGCTAGCCATTAGGGGGCACAACTCTCAAAGTCAAGAGTACCTCATTTTCAATAGCCCCATCTGCTAACAAGAGGCAGGGCTCAGGGAGGCTGCTACTATTAATACCGGTCACCTTATAAGATAGGAGGACAACATTTCATTGAGTTTCTGAAACTGAAATTTAGAAATATGCTGTTAAATATAAGAGGTTTTAAAGTGCAAATAGGTGATTACTGTATTTTATGTATTTTTATTGTTTTTATTACCCTTTTAGCCATTGTAAGTATAAAATCCAATGGTGTTAATTATATTCATAATATTGTACAACCATCACCACTATTTATTTCCAAATTTTTTTAGCACCCATAACAGAAACTCTGTATTGTTATTAGTTTTAATATGTAATAAAAGACATTGAGTAGCTACAAAGCACCAAGCACTATATAGATATGTCACATGTAAATGTCACAGAAACTCTATGAGTTAGGCATTTTTACTGTTATTTTATTGGTGAAGAACTTGAGAATAATGAAAATTTAACAAATTCCTCTAAATCAAATAAGCAGAAGAATTTTAATTCAAACTCACTGATCAGCAGGATTGTGCCTGTGAATTGCTACTGCAGCCTGGACAACATATTGGGACCTTGTTTCTAAAAGATAAAACAAAATAACAATTCAAACTCAGATATAACAAACCCTATAAGCAAGTGATATTTTGGAGTCAATGGACTAGTACAGAAGTCTGATTATTAATTTATATTATTTTATCTTGATAGTTACATTTCTTCTTTATAAAACTCTGATCTTATAAACTCTGATCAGGATAAAATAACTAATGTTCTTGGCTTTTAAAATGTTTCCATTTAAGATTTTTTAAATAATAGCTCTGGGGACAATTATAATCCTAGTACTCTGGGAGATGTAGGCTTCAGGATGGATCAAGGGTTGGAGACCAGCCTGAGCAAGAGCGAGGTCCCTCCCTGTTCCCTGTCTCTACAAAAAATGAAAAAAATTAGTCATGTGTTATTGTGGCCACCTATAGTCCAAGCTACTCCAGAGGCTAAGGCAGGAGGATCGCTTGAACCCAGGAGTTTGAGGTTGCTGTAAGCTATAATGACACTACTACATTCTAAAGGGGTGACAGAGCCAGAATCTGCCTCAAAAAAAATTACCAAGGTGTAGCCAATCTAATCACAGCTATCCTTGAAAGTGGAAAAGAGAGGCAGAAGTGAGGAAAACAAAAGAAATGGCAGTGTGAGGAGGATTCTGCACAATTTTAAGGCTTTGAAGTTGGAGAAGAGGGGGTCAAGAGAGGGAAAGAATGTGAGCATGTTTTAGAAGCTGAATAAAATAATGGGAGGGATTCTCTCCTAGAACCTCCAGGGAAGAACACAGTCCTCCTGACTCACCTTGATTCTAGACCCAGTGTCTAGCCTACCAGCCAAGGACCTTGGCTACTTAGGATCTAGCCTTGTGTTGAACTTCTAACCCCCTGAACTAGGAATAAATTTGTCTTATTTAAGCTAAGAAAAGAAAGGAAGAAGGAAAGGAAAGAAAGAGAGAGAAAAGAAAAAGAAAGACAAAGGGTTGCACTAGGACTGACTCTTGAACAGAAAGGAGTTGGTACAGGAAAAACCCGGAGTAGTAAATACTGCTGAAAGATATAAATGGGTGGTGCCCAGAGATGAGGCCGCAGAGGAAATGTTCCAGCCAGGTTTATTGAAAGAAACAGACCTGCCTGTGCTTTACAAAGAAAGTATCTGCACCTGGGGGGCTGTTAGAGCCTTTTATATGGGGCCATGGGGGTTGAGCATATCCCACAGGTTGCCTGTCAGGTAGGGTGTTTCAGCCTGAACTTTGGGGGCTAGCCAATTCCTTTGTGTCTTTGTTTTAGGAGGTGAGAAGGAGGAAGAGGGGGGGAAAGTGTATAGCCTGTATATGGCTGCATTAGGCCTGCCAACATTCCTGATTCTTGTTAAAAGGGGTGATGGGGGCAATGGTCTGTCTCCTAAAACTGCTTCTGGCTGGATAGGACAGTAGTTGTCCTCAGTGGGATGAGTCAGGTGTTGGTAGGGCTGCATGGGTTGGGGGTGTATTGGGAGTGGGTCTGGGGAGTAGTAGGAATGGGTTGTAACTGCAGCTGACACCTTTTCACCCTGTCTTGAATAAATGAAGATAGGAATTGGATGACACAAGGGGCAACAGTTAATAACAGAAGGGTTGTAGTGAGGGGGTCCAAGAGGTGTGAAAGCTAGGGTATCCATGGGCTGTCAAACCAGGATCCCTCATTTTGAGAATGTAAGTGGGTGGCTCGTTCCTGGACGAAGGTAATGCCTTTTTGGACCAGACCAGACTGGTCAGTATGGAAACAGCAGGTGTCTAGTAAAGAAGTATAAAAGCCCCTTTACCTCTGCTATGATTAGATCTAAGCCTCTAAGAGGGTGGGGGGGGGGCAACTGGAAAGTAATAAAAGGATAAATAAGATAACTTTACCTTCTAGAGAAGTGAGAAATTGTGGAATATATAAAGGGGGTCTATATTTTATTTTTTTATTTTAATCATGGAAATAAGAGAGAGAAAAAGGTGTGTAAAATTTAGGAAGGCTAGAGGATGTGATATTGGTATTTGCTAGAATTAATTTGATTACCTTTATTGGAGGTTTAGTTACTTAAGGCCATTCAGGTGTGATGAAGCTGAGGCCATTTTGAAGTCTGACATGTAGGCCAGACATGCTGGCTAATGCCTATAATCCTAGCACTCTGGGATGCTGAGGTGAGTGGATCGCTGGAGCTCTCCAGCTCAAGACCAGCCTGAGCAAGAGTGAAAGACCCAGTCTCTACTAAAAATGAAAAAAATGAGGCAAGAGTTTGAGGTTGCTGTGAGCTATGAGGCCATGGCACTCTACCAAGGGCAACAAAGTGAGCCTCTGTCTCAAAACTACAATACCAACAACAACAAAAACACCCCAAAACCCAACCAAGCAAAAAAAAAAAAAAAAAAAAGTCTGACATATTGGTCAGATGGAAGCAGGTTTTATTTATTTATTTATTTGTATTATTGGCATTTTTTTTTGTTTTGGGGGGATGTTTGAGGCAGAGTTTTATTTGTCACCTCGTTAGAGCTGTGGTATCATAGCTCACAGCAACCTCAAACTCTTGGACTCAAGCAATCCTCTTGCCTCAGCCTCCCAACTAGCTGGGACTGCAGGTGTCTGCCACAACCCAGCTATTTTTTAGAGATGGGTCTTTGCTCTTGCTCAGGCTGGTCACAAACTCCTGAGCTCAGGCAATTCACCTGCCAAGGCCTCCCTGGAAGCAGTTTTTGTCAACTTAAGGAACCACCAGTTTCAGAAGGCGAATGTAGTCTCCCGTTCTAAGGAGGATACATTCTTGCTTCTAGTGACTCTGTTTTGCAGAGAGGACATGGTTTGGGGGGTCCCAGCTGAGAGGAAAAGGACCAAAAATTAAAGATTATTCCAAAATATGAACGAAAGGAAATTGGAGTCCAGGTTCTGTGTGGGCAACGTGGCCTTTATTTCCACCTCAGTGCAGGTGAAAGAAGCACGTGGGCTAAGGTGGCTGGAAATCGAAAGGGTCGGGAGGTTGGGATTGCCACATTCACTCTTTCCTGGGTGGGGTGGTTCTATTTGGGCAGGTCCTACATTTGACTCTCTCGGCAGCAGAGGATGTTTTCTGAGGAATTTTCCTTCAGGGACATAGAGTCCTAGTTGAGGCAGGAGGCAGGGTTTCTCTCTCATAGAAGGGTGTGGTTTTCTTGCTTGGGCCTTTTGCGCAACTGTCTCTGGAAAAGACTTAACTGTGGCAGTTAGTGTTTAAAGAAACTTTTCTGCTTTCAGGGCTGCTGTCAGTCCCATATTTCTTTTTCTCTATCCTCTCTCCATCTCTATTAAAAGACCTTGAAGTCCAGGTCCAAAAGCTTCATTTGTGGGGCCTGAGGCTTCTTTTAAGTTTTGAAGTTCATGTTGAATATTGGAATGGAATGGGAGATGGGACTAACTGGGAGCTGAAGTACTTTGTTCCTCTCTGACATTAAGATTTAAATTAGGAAAGAGGGGGCGGTGCCCGTGACTCATTGAGTAGGGTTCCAGCCCCCTATACTGAAGGTGGCGGGTTCAAACCCGGCCTCAGCAAACTGCAAAAACAGAAAAATAGCTGTGTTGCAGGAAGACAAGGCCCAACGGAGAGAAAGAGCACCCAAAAACCACGTTTATAAGAGGAAGGGCTTTATTCACCTTTGAAAGCTTATGACATAGAAGAATTCCAAATGGCCACACTCCCCATCTAGCTTGATCTTTCCCTTTTTATTGATAGTCAAGAAGTTCCACCCCACAGCTACCCTTCTCGTTAACCAATTTGAATCAAGCGGGAGATGCTAGTCCAGCCCCCACAGAATTACAGGATTTCACAGAACTTGGAAATTTCCAAGTTCCAGGAAGTTA
>CAUYON010006253.1:0-24853 GCA_963573935.1 Arctocebus calabarensis | reverse complement strand
GAGACTCCGTTTCAAAAAACAAACAAAAAGGATGGTGCCTGTGGCTCAAAGGATTAGGGCACCGGCCCCATATGCTGGAGGTGGCGGGTTCAAACCTAGCCCTGACCAAAAACCAAGAAAGAAAGGAAAGGGAAAGGGAAAGGGAAAGGAAAGGAAAGGAAAGAAGGAAGGAAGGAAGGAAGGAAGGAAGGAAGGAAGGAAGGAAGGAAGGAAGGAAGGAAGGAAGGAAGGAAGGAAAAAGAAAGAAAGAAAGAAAGAAAGAAAGAAAGAAAGAAAGAAACCAGCACTTGAGTGTTTATAGCAACACAACTCACAATTGAAAAGATATGGAAACAACCCAAGTGCCCATAGATACCCAAATGGATTAATAAAAAAATATATATATACAAACACACACCAAGCAGTAATACACATTCATAAAAAAAATGGTGAACTAATACCTCTAGTATTTAACCTGGGTGGATCTGGAGACCATTTTTCTAAGTCAGGTATCACAAGAATTGAAAAACAATCACCAGGGCGGTGCCTGTGGCTCAGTGAGTAGGGTGCCGGCCCCATATGCCAGAGGTGGTAGGTTCAAACCCAGCCCCAGCCAAAAACTGCAAAAAAAAAAAAAAAAGAAAGAAAGAAAAAGAAAAACAATCACCACATGTACTCACTATTAAATTGGAACTAATCAATCAACACTTATGTGCACAAATGGAAATAACACTCATCAGAAATGAAGCAGGTGGGAGGTGGGAGGACAGGAAGGATAAAGTCACATCTAATGGGTGTAATACCTGGGTGATGGGCACACTTATAACTTTGACTCAAACTGCACAAAAATAATATACAGAAAACTAAATCATGTGTCCCCCTGTAATATTCTGAAATTTTAAAAAATAAAAATAAAAAGAATGAATAAAGATTACATGAAGGTTTGGGATTTTTGATACTGGGTGTCTTGGGAATCTGAGCATCATGAAATTGTATTTTGTGAATGGTACTTTTGTGGTAGGAAGTTTTTGCTTTTTGTTTTTAACTTTGTTAAGCTGGAATTCCTGCAAACATCCCAAGGTATTTGTCTTACAAAGAAACAAACTGTAATCTGTGTCATCATCTGGTGAGAGTATAGAGTTCATGGGCTCGGCGCCTGTGGCTCAAGTGGCTAAGGCGCCAGCCACATACACCTGAGCTGGCAGGTTCGAATCCAGCCTTGGCCGCCAAACAACAATGGCGGCTGCGACCAAACAAAAATAGCCGGGTGTTGTGGCGGGCGCCTGTAGTCCCAGCTATTTGGGAGGCAGAGACAGGAGAATCACTTGAGCCCAGGAGTTGGAGGTTGCTGTGAGCTGTGATGCCGACAGTACTCCACCCAGGGCAACAGCTTGAGGCTCTGTCTCAAAAAAAAAAAAGAATTCATGAAGAAAAAAAAAAAAAGAAAAAGAAGAGGACAGTGGAAAATCCAGAGAACCATGAAGCAAACTCTAATGTTGTTGGTAGGTACAAATATAAACCCTCCAAAATGATGTGGCCAAGGAAAAACAGCATGCTTTTATAGTCCAGGTCTCACTCAATACTGAGCAGCCCCTAGGGGTCTGCACATCACAGGTTAGGAACCTCTGAGTGAAGCACAGTAAGAAAGAGTACTGCTATGCCTTCTAACAAGTACTAATTAGTACTATTCATCATATATTTTTATTTCTCCTCATTTTATTTTATTTATTTATTTTTCAGAGATGGAGTCTCACTATGTCACCTTCAGTAGAGTGCCGTGGCATTACAGCTCACAGCAATCACCAACTCTTGGGCTTAAGAGAGTCTCTTGCCTCAGCCTCCCAAGTGGCTGGGACTACAGGTGTCTGCCACAATGGCCAGCTATTTTTTTTTTCTTTTTTTGTAATTGTCATTGTTTGGCAGGCCCAGGCTGGGTTAGAACCCGCCAGCTCTGGTGTATGTGGCTGGTGCCCTAGCCGCTAAGTTACAGGTGCCGAGCCAGTTGTCATTTTAGTTGACCTCTTTGGCTGATGAATTGTGAGTAGAAGGGCAGTATGCCCATTTTGAGTGGTAATTTTCAGAGGCAGTGCCTCGCCAGAGGTAGCGCCTGGGCGTGAGAGTGAGGGCAGCACAGAGCAGGGTCTCCGCTTCCCCTATAGACACAAGCGAGATAAAATTCTGTTGTGAGCTATTTATATCTTTCAGGATCGTTTGTTACCATGGCAAAACCTAACCTAACCTGACTGATACTGATGCCAGTTTAAGTTAATAGCAAATTCTGGCTCCCTCTGGGATTTCCAATGACTGAGATGAAGCAAACAGAAGATCTCAAACAAGGATCAACAAATTCTCATTCCTTAATCATGAAGGAAAAGACTTAAAAGATCAACAAATTTACTAGAAGGTAAGTATAGAAAAGAGTAAACATTGCAGGCCCCTGACCGCTATCCTGAAAACGGACTGCTTGGCTGGTGTCTCGGAACTTAGATTCCAGGTAAGTTCTCACCGTGTCTAAATAACAGTGGCCCACTCTGCCTAAACAACCTGCTGTTCTTCTGGAGATTAAAATTTTGGTACATGCTAGGCAAAGGGTACCTGGAAGACCAGTTGCTGATAAAAAATCCAGAATACTAAGTCTGTAAAGAACTTCCCTGAGAGATAACATTTCACAGTGTGGTCCCAGCTCATTGCTGGGGGAATTATGTACATGCTATGAGAAACACTGAAAAGGACACTTGAAAGATTGAGGATCTTTTCACTATAATAAATCACAGGCATGGGCTTGACTGTATCTCATGAGTTCTCTAGTAAATCATCAAGCCTGGGAATGATTGTGGGAGACATTCAACACAGTAAGAAATTATGAGAGAGTTTAAAAAAGAGTCAAAATAATAGATTTCAACTCAAAAACTTTAAATACTGGAATCATCAGATATAGAATACAAAATTGCTCCATATAAAACTATTGAAATAAATGATGGAATCAGACATTTGAGGAAAAAGAAAAATAAAGGAAAAACACACAGATTTGGAAGAGTCAAATGGAATTTCTAGAAATAAATAGGTTTGAAGAGATAATGGCTGAGAATTTTTCAGAATCAAGAAGATAGGTGATATCACAAACTTGAAAGCATACAGTATTCCATACAGGATGAAAAAAATGTAAATCAATGATTAGCCATATTGTAGTGAAATTGCAGATCCCAGAGGACAAATAGAAGATCCAAAAGCAGCCTGATGGCTTCTTACAAAACTAGCCCTACCCTTAACAGATAATCCAACAATTGCACCATTTTTTCAATTAAAAAAAGTTGAAAATTAAAATTGACCTGCCATTCAATCCTATAATTCCTTTACTAGGTATATACCCAGAAGACCAAACATCACATTATAACAAAGACATCGTACCAGAATGTTCATTGCAGCCCAATTCATAATTGCTAAGTTGTGGAAGAAGCCCAAGTGCCCATCAACCCACAAATGGATTAATAAATTGTGGTACATGTATACCATGGAATATTATGCAGCCTTAAAGAAAGATGGAGACTTTACCTCTTTCATGTTTACATGGATGGAGCTGGAACATATTCTTCTTAGCAAAGTATTTCAAGAATGTAAGAAAAAGTATCCAATGTACTCAGCCCTACTATGATGCTAATTTATAGCTTTCATATGAAGGGCATAACCCAACTATAGCACAAGATAATGGGGAAAGGGGCACGGGGAGGGAGGGTAGGGGTGAGAATGGGGTGTAGACATGGTGATTGGTGGGGCTACACCTATTGTGCATCTTAGAAGGGTACAGGTGAACCTTACTAAATGCAGAATACAAATGTCTTCATATAATAACTGAGAAAATGCCAGGAAGGCTATGTTAATCAGTTTGATGAAAATAGTTCAGATTGTATATGAAACCAGCACATTGTACCCCATGATTGCACTATTGTACAAAGCTATGATTTAATAATAAAGACAATAAAAAAAAGATGGAGACTTTACCTTTTATGTTTACTTAGATGGAGCCAGAACATATCCTCCTAAGTAAAGTTCTTTTTCTTCCTCAAAAATGGAAGAAAAAGTATTCAATGTACTCAGCACTTTTATAAAACGAATTCATATTTACTCACACTTTCTTATGTAAGATAGATCACAACTATAGCCTAGGATGAAGGAGAGAAATGGAGTGGGAAAGGAGGGGAGGGTGGAGGTTTGATAGAGGGAGGGTAAATGGCTGGACCACACCTATGGAGCATATTGCAAGGGTACAAGTCAAATCTATCAAGTATAGAACATAAATGTCTTTTTTTTTTTTTTTTTTTGGAGACAGAGCCTCAAGCTGTCACCCTGGATAGAGCGTGTGGCATCACAGCTCACAGCAAACTCCAATTCCTGGGCTCAAGTGAGTCTCTTGCCTCCACTTCCCAAGTAGCTGGGACTACAGGTGCCCGCCACAATGTCTGGCCATTTTTTGGTTGCACCCATCATTGTTGTTTGGCGGGCCTGGGCTGGATTGAGCCCGCCAGCTCAGGTTTACGTGGCTGGTGCCTTAGCCCGTGGAGCCACAGGTGCCAAGCCAGAACATAAATTTCTTAACATAATAATTAAATGAGGCAGAGGCTATATTAATTATTTAATTTAAGCACTCCAAATTGTATTAAAAAATCAACACAATGTACTGCACAAATGCATAAATGTATTCATGATCTATGTGTATATGACTTAATAAAAGGAAAAAAATTAAACAAGGTCAAGGAAGGAAAAAGCTATTCAGTGCAAATGGAAACCAAAAGCAGGCACAGTCATTTTTGTATCAGATAAAACTGACTTTAAATCAATAGTAAAGAAAGACAAAGATGGTCATTATGTTGATAAATGGAGCACTTCAAGAAGACATAATGATCCTAAATATTTGTGCATCTAGAACAGGTGGACCAAGATTCATAAAGGAATCCCTACTAGATCTAAGCCAAGACATAAACAGCAACATGGACATCACCAGTGTCATTGTCATTCACCCAACTGATAGTACTGGATGGCTCATTCAGAGAAAAAAATACACAAAGAAAGTCAGGCACAGCAGCTCATATCTGTTATCCTAGCACTTTGGGAGACTAGAACAAGGAAATCATTTGAGCTCAGGAATTCAAGAGGAGCCTGAGCAAGAGCAAGACCCCAACCTTAAAAGAAAAAAAGCCAGGGTGGTGCCTATAACTCAAAGGAGTAGAGCACCAGCCCCATATACCAGAGGTGGTGGGTTCAAACCCAGCCCCAATCAAAAACTGCAAAAAAAAAAAAAAAAAAGGAAAGCCAACATTATGGTGGGAAATTGTAATCCCAGCTACTCCACAGGCTGAGGCAAGAGAATCTCTTGAGCCCAAGATTTTCAGTTTGCTGTGAGCTATGGCACCATAGCATTCTACTGAGGGGAACAAAGTGACATTTTTTCTCAAAAAGAAAAAAAAAAAGGTTACCACCCAATTCACCCAGCACCATTTGTTAAATAGGGAATCTTTCCCTCACTGGATATTTTTGATAGGCTTGTCAAAGACCAAACGGTGCTAAGTAGCTGGGTTCACCTCTTGGTTCTCTATTCTGTTCCATAAATCTACCACTCTGGTTTTGTGCCTGTACCATGCTGTTTTTATCACTATAGATTTATAGTATAGCTTGAAATCTGATAATGTGATACCTCCTGATTTGTTCTTATATCTGAGTAATGTATTTGCTATGTGATGTTTTTTCTGATTCCATATAAAACAAAGTGCTAATTTTTCCAGTTCTTTAAAGTATGACAGTGGTGCTTTAATGGGGATTGCATTAAATCTGTAGATTGCTTTACGCAGTATGAACATTCATAATAGCCAAGACATGGAAACAGCCCAAGTGCCCATCCATCCATGAATGGATTAACAAATTGTGGTATATGTACACCATGGAATACTATGCGGCCATAAAAAAGATGGAGATTTCACATCTTTTATGTTTACCTGGATGGAGCTAGAACATATTCTTCTTAGTAAAGTGTCTCAAGAATGGGAAAAAATGTGTCCAATGTACTCGATGCTACTATGATTTCAATATATAACCACCTACACACGCATATGAATGGCAAAACATAATTATAGTCCAGAAAATAGAATGGAAGAGGAGAGTGAGGGGAGCAGTGGGGGGATATGGGAGTAGGGAGGGTATTTGAGGGGACCTCACATAATGTACATGATGCAATGGTACATTTCAAAACTATTTAGAAATGAGTATAATTGTGATAGATGTGTTACTTAGTTCAATGTAAGCATTTCACATTGTATATCAAAGCAGTACCCTGAACCCCATAAATGCATCAATATACAAAATTATGATTTGATAAAAATTAATTTAAAAAAAGAAAAAAATTTAAAAAGAAAACCTGGACTTAAGTGTGACCATAGAACAGTTGGGCCTCACAGAAATTTACAGAACATTTTATCCCCAAACCACTGAATAAACATTGTAATAGTCTCCATGACTGATCACATTTTAGACTACAAATATGGCTCTGAAAATCAAACAATATTTTTGAAATAATACCATGAAACCTTGTATCTTATCAGACCACAGTGGAATAAAACTTGAAATCGATTCCAAGAGAAGCACCTAATTCAACACAAAGTCATAGAGATTAAATAACCTACTGCTGAAGAATTATTGGATTGATGATGAAATTAAGATGGAAAATAAAAGATTCCTTGAACTGATTAACACATAGGACAAGCTTTCAAAATCTAATGTGATATAGCAATAGTAGTCCTCAAAGGTAATCATACATCCTTAAATGCCTACAACTAAAAGATCAGACATTAATGATCTAATGACACCTCTAAAAGAATTAGGAAAAGAAGAGTAGGAGAGGGGCAAGATGGCCAACTGGAAGCAGCTTCCAACAGAGGCTCCTGTCCAAAAGGAAAGGTAGCCTCCAGAAACTGCTCAACTGAGCTGAAGACTGGAAGCCCAGCCGAGAGAGAGAAGTGATAAATGCAAGTCACCTCTGAGGCAAGCTGCACTTCAAGAAACCAAGCTTCAGGCAGAAAAACTGAACTAAAGTTTTCTGCCATTCTGAATTTCCAGGACACTCTTCCCCCCTTACCTGATGCACCAGAAGCCTGACCTCTGCTGAAACTGAGGGAGGAGGACTTGAGCAGCATCCACCCTCCCTATCTGCCGGACCAGGCAGCCCACCAGGTAAGAGACTATGGGGCCCCACCAAGCCCCCGCCAGCCCCCAGGCCAGGAACTCTGCTGGGACCCCCTAGCAGCCTGATTGACACCCCACCAGGCCTTGACCCGCTGCCAGCAGTGGCCAGGAAATCAGCCAGGACTCCCGCCCAGCACTGACCTATGCCCCGTCCAGCCATGGCCTGGCACCTGCCAGGTCCTGCCCAGCTCAGATCCATGCCCCAGGCCCACCACCTACAGTGGCCAGGAAATCCCCTCCCTGAGAAATCCCTTGGGGCCTTGACTCACTGCCAGCAGTGGCCAGGAACTCCTCCAATCTGTGCATCGCCTAGCCTTGGCCCACCTGACTCTGATCCATGCCTGTCACCCACAGGGTCCAGGAGCTCCACTCCTCCAGGAATCCCACGTGGCCCTGACTGGCACCCAGCTGGGCTGTGGCCTGCTGCAAGCCACAAGAAACTCTGCCAGGACTCTCGCGCTGCCCAATTGGCACTCGCACAGCCTGATTGGCACTCCACCAGGCCGTAGCCCGCTGCCAGCAGTGGCCAGGAAGTCTGCAAAGACTCTGGCATGGGGCTGACCTCAGCCCGCCACCCTCCAGGACCCCACCTGGCTCCTATCTGTGTCCCAGGCCCACCACACCTCCCTCTGGAGCCCTCCTCCCAGCCAGAGACTGCTGCAGGCATGGGCTCCCTTTGAAAAGCCACTGGGTTCCCCATCCCACACCCTCCTGCTTGATCTGGGTGTGTCACACTCTGGAGCTGCTCCCACATCCAGAACTCTCTGGGTGGGGCAGTCACAGAGGAGCTACACAGGGTTACTCCCTACAAAGATCCAGCAACAACAGAGTGATCCTGCCAGGTTCGGATCTGGGAGAGACACCTCCCCAGCTCTGAGGACAGTCATAGGCAACAGTGAAAAATAATCATGAGACAGAATCAACAGAAAAACTCTGGCAATATGAATAATCAGAGTAGATCAACTCCCCCAAGGAACGACAAGGTAGATACAGCACAAGATCCCTTGCATAAGGAAATGGCTGAGATGTCAGAACAAATTCAGAGTTTGGATAGCAAATAAGATCAGTGGAATGGAGGAAAAGATGGAATTGGAATTTCAGGCAGTAATCCAAAAGATGACCCAAAGGATGTCCCAAGAATTGAATGAATTCATAGACAAAAGGACCAAAAATCTTGACACTTTGAGACAAGAAGTTGCAGCCCACAAACATCTGAAAAATACGGTAGAATCACTCAGTAACAGAATGGGGCAAGCAGAAGAAAGGATTTCTGACATGAAAGACAAAGCTTTCGGAACACTCCCAAACTTCCAAAGAGGAAGAGAAATGGAAGGTAAAAATGGATCATTCTCTCAGACAGCTCTGAGATAACTCGAAGAAAACCAATATTCGTCTTATAGGGATACCTGAAAATGATGAAGTGGCGTTGCAAGGCACAGAGTCTCTTCATTATGAGATTATGAAAGAGGACTTTCCAGACATGCCAAGAGATTCTGAAATTCAGATAGTAGACAGTTTCAGAACCCCAGCACAACTCAACCCAAATAAGACATCTCCCAGGCACATCATAATCACGTTCACTAACATTAATATGAAAGAGAAAATTCTGAAAGAAGCCTGACTTAAGAAATTCATTACCTAAAAGGAGAAAAATATTAGAATAACTGCATATCTCTCTGATAAAACTTTTCAAACTAGAAGAGAATGGTTATCAACTTTTAATCTCCTAAAACAAAAGAACTTTCAACCCAGGATACTGTACCCAGCTAAAGTGAGTTTCATTTATGATGGAGAAATTAAATACTTTAATGACATCCACATGTTGAAGAAATTAGCTATAACTAAACCAGCTCTCCAGGATATTCTCAGACCTATCCTCCATAATGACCAGTGTAATCCTCCACCACAAAAGTAAACTCAACCAGAAACTTTTTATCAAATTTCAACTTCCACAGTGATGAAAGGATTAAATATGTACACTGGACTTTCTAAACATTTATCATTGCTTTCAATGATAAATTCAATTAATTAATTTGATTCAATTAATGTGAATGGATTAATTTGTCCTCTAAAGAGGCATAGGTTGGCTGACTGGATGCAAAAAGTCAGGCCAGATATCTGCTGCATACAAGAATCTCATCTTACCTTAAAAGATAAATTTAGACTCAAGTTAAAGGGATGGTCATCTATTTTCCAGGCAAATGGAAAACAGCAAAAAGCAGGTATTGCAATATTATTGGTAGATAAAATAGGCTTTAAATCAACCAAAGAAAAGAACGATAAAGATGGACATTTCATATTTGTTAAAGGTACTACTCAATATGATGAGATTTCAATTATTAATATTTATGCACCCAACCGGAATGCACCTCAATTTATAAGAAAAACTCTAATAGACATGAGTAACTTGATTTCCTCCAGTTCCATAGTAGTTGGAGATTTTAATACTCCTTTAACAGTGTTGGACAGATCCGTCAAAAAGAAGCTAAGTAAAGACATTTTAGATTTAAATGTAACCATTCAACATCTGGATTTAACAGACATCTACAGAGCATTTCATCCTAATAAAATTAAATACACATTCTTCTCATCACCCCATGGAACATACTCCAAAATCGATCACATCTTAGGTCACAAGTCAACCTCAGTAAATCTAAAAGAATAGAAATTATTCCTTGCATCTTCTCCGACCATCATGGAATAAAAGTTGAACTCAATAACAATAGGAAGCTGCATACTCATACAAAAACAAACATGGAAGTTAAATAACCTTATGCTGAAGGATAGATGGGTCATAGACGAAATTAAGAAGGAAATTACTAAATTTTTGAAACAAAATGACAATGAAGACACGAATTATCAGAACCTCTGGGATACTGCAAAGGCAGTCCTAAGAGGGAAATTTATAGCACTGCAAGCCTTCCTCAAGTAAACGGTAAGAGAGGAAGTTAACAACTTAATGGGACATCTTAAGCAACTGGAGAAGGAAGAACATTCCAACCTCAAACCCAACAGAAGAAAAGAAATAACCAAAATTAGAGCAGAATTAAATGAAATTGAAAACAAAAGAATTATGCAAGAGATCAATAAATCAAAAATTTGGTTTTTCTAAAAGGTCAATAAAATAGATAAACCTTTGGCTAACCTAACCAGGAAAAAAAAAGAGTACAATCTCTAATTTCATCAGTCAGAAATAGTAAAGATGAAATAACAACAGATCTCTCAGAAATTCATAAAATCCTTAACGAATACTACAAGAAACTTTACTCTCAGAAATATGAAAATCTGAAGGAAATTGACCAATACTTGAAAGCACACCACCTACCAAGACTCAGCCAGAATGTAGTGGAATCTTTGAACAGGTCTATATCAAGTTCTGAAATAGCATCTAAAAAGAAAAATAAAAAAAAATCACTAAAAAGAAAAGCCTGGGACCAGATGGCTTCACGTCAGAATTCTACCAAACCTTTAAAGAAGAACTAGTACCTATATTACTAAACCTCTTCCAAAATACAGAAAAAGAAGGAATACTACCCAGCACATTCTATGAAGCAAACATCATCTTGATCCCTAAACCAGGGAGAGACCCAAAAAGAAAAGAAAATTATAGACCAATATCACTAATGAATATTGATGCAAAAATATTTCACAAGACACTAACCAACAGAATCCCACAACATATCAAACAAATTATACACCATGACCAAGTGGGCTCTATCCCAAATTCTCAAGGCTGGTTCAATATACATAAATCTATAAACATAATTCAGCACATAAACAAATTAAAAAATAAAGACCATATGATTCTCTCAATTGATGCAGAAAAGGCTTTTGACAATATCCAGCATCCCATGATGATCAGAACACTTAAAAAAATTGGTATAGAAAGGACATTTCTTAAACTGATAGAGGTTATCTAACCCAAACCCACAGCCAATATCATATTGAATGGAGTTCAATTGAAACCATTTCCACTTAGATCAGGAACCAGGCAAGGTTGCCTATTAACTCCTCTGGTCTTCAATATCATAATGGAAGTTTTAGCCATTGCAATCAGGGAAGAAAAGGCGATCAAGGGTATCCACATAGGGTCAGAAGAGATCAAATTTTCACTCTTCACAGATAATATGATTGTATATCTGGAAAACACCAGGGATTCTACTACAAAACTTCTAGAAGTGATCAAGGAATACAGCAATGTCTCAGGCTACAAAATCAACACCCATAAATCTGTAGCCTTTATATATACCAACAATAGCCAAACCAAAAAAACAGTCAAGGACTCTATCCCTTTCACAGTAGTGCCAAAGGAGATGAAATATTTGGGAGTTTACTTAACAAAGGATGTGAAAGATCTCTATAAAGAGAACTATGAAACTTTAAGAAAAGAAATAGCTGAAAATGTTAACAAATGGAAAAATATACCATGCTCATGGCTGGGAAGAATCAACATTGTTAAAATGTCTATACTACGCAAAGCAATATATAATTTGAATGCAATTCCTATCAAAGTTCCATTGTCATCTTTTAAAGATCTTGATAAAATAATACCTCATTTTATATGGAATCAGAAAAAACCTCAAATAGCCAAGACATTACTCAGAAAGAAAAACAAAGCAGTAGGAATCTTGCTACCAGACCTGAGACTCTACTATAAATTGATAGTGATTAAAACAGCATGATACTGGCACAAAAACAGAGAGGTAGATGTTTGGAACAACATAGAGAACAAAGAAATGAATCCAGCTACTTACCATTACTTGATCTTTGACAAGTGAATTAAAAACATTCAGTGCAGAAAAGACTCCCTATTTAACAAATGGTGGTGGGTGAAATGCCTGGCGACCTGCAGAAGACTAAAACTGGACCCACACCTCTCACCATTAACTAAAGTAGACCCTCACTGGATTAAAGATTTAAACTTAAGACATAAAACTATCAAAATATTAGAAGAAACTGCAGGGGAAACTCTTGAAGGAATTGGCATGAGTGAATATTTTATGAGGAGGACTCCCAGGCAATTGAAGCAGTATCAAAAATACACTATTGAGACCTGATCAAACTAAAAAGCTTCTGTACAGCCAAGAACATAGTAAGTATAGCAAGCAGACAGCCCTCAGAATGGGAGAAAATATTTGCAAGTTATGCCTCTGACAAAGGTTTAGTAACCAGAATCCACAGAGAACTCAAACATATTAGCAAGAAAAGAATAAGTAATCCCATCTCAGTGTGGGCAACGGACTTGAAGAGAAACTTCTCTAAACAAGACAGGCTCACGGCCTACAGACACATTAAAAGATACTCACCATCATTAATCATCACAAAAATGCAAATCAAAACTACTTTGAGATATAACCTAACTCCAGTAACATTAGCCCACATGACAAAATCCCAAAACCAGAGATGTTGGCATGGATGTGGAGAAAAGGGAACACATCTACACTGCTGGTGGGAATGCACACTAATACGTTTCTTTTGGAAGGATGTTTAGAGAGTATTTAGAGATCTAAAATAGATCTGCCATTCGCTCCTATAATACCTTTACTAGGTATATACCCGGAAGACCAAAAATCACATTATAACAAAGACATCTGTACCAGATTGTTTATTGCAGCCCAATTCATACTTGCTAAGTCATGGAAGAAGCTCAAGTGCCCATCAACCCATGAATGGATTAATAAATTGTGGTACATGTATACCATGGAATACTATGCAGCCTTAAAGAAAGATGGAGACTTTACCTCTTTCATGTTTATTTGGATGGAGCTGAAACATATTCTTCTTAGCAAAGTATCTCAAGAATGGAAGAAAAAGTATCCAATGTACTCAGCCCTATTATGAAGCTAATTTAAAGGTTTCATATGAAGACTATAACCCAACTATAGCACAAGAATATGGGAAGGGAGGGGACAGGGGATGTGGGGGTGAAGGGAGAGTATTGGTGGGGCCACACCTATGGTGCATCTTAGAAGGGTACAGGCAAAACTTACTAAATGCAGAATACAAATGTCTTCATACAAGAACTAAGAAAATGCCATGAAGAGTATGTTAAACAGTTTGATGAAAACATTTCAGATTACATATGAAACCAGCTCATTGTACCCCTTCATTGCACTAATGTATGCAGCTATGATTTAATAAAAAAAAGTAAAGAAATGAACATAAATAAAAATGATTCCTGTTAGAGAAGATTAAATAAATATGCTATTATAAACTATAATTACTAAACACACAAGTAAACTCATAACTGAAAATTAATACAAGTAAATATATAATTGATTTAAACTCTTTAAATTTATAGGAGTTAAAATTTTTAGATACAAAAATGTAATAACTTTGTATAAAATATTAACAAATGAGGAAATCATAAAAATTAATGGCCATCAAGGGACTAACAAAATATTAGGCTTATCTGAAAATCAACTAATTAAAATTTGAAGATATGAAATTATTATGAACATATGTGATATTTTACATATATGGGGATACATAATGCATAATAAATATATAAATATATGCAATAAGCATGTGTCTAATATTAAAGTTAAAAACTCAGTGAATTAGTCAAAATAGAGATAGAAACAGCTAACAAAAGACTTAGTAAAATGGAAGACAGTCTGATGACATTAACCTGATGTTGCTAGATAGGAATTGGAAAATAACATGTTAAAAAAATATTCATTTATTGTAAGCCCCAGAATGATGGATTATAGGTGCTAGAGGGAAGATAATATTTGAGAATTTAATAGCTAAGAATTATCCACAGGGATGAAACATAGAATTCTGCAAATGTAGTGAATATATCATGTGGTAAGCAACACAAAAAAAATTCACATAAGACATATTTTGTTAAGATTTCACAACCTACAAAAAAAGAAGATTTAAAAAACAGTGAGAGACATAAAACAAATGAACTACAACAGTGATTAGAATGTCATGATGAGGGCTGCGCCTGTGGCTCAAAGGAGTAGGGCACCAGCCCCATATGCCAGAGGTGGCAGGTTCAAACCCAGCCCAAGCCAAAAATTGCAATAAATAAATAAATGCTGAAAGCTTTTTCTCTAAGATCTGGGACAAGGCAAGGGTGCCTGCTTTCATCACCTTTATTCTACATAGTACTGAAAGTCCTAGCTAGAACAATTAAGGAAGAACAATATATATAAGAAACATCTAAATTGGAAAAGAAAGTAAAATGATCTCTGTTTACAGACAATATAATCTTGTATGCGGAAGACCCTAAAGATTACTTACACACACACACACACAAACTGTTTGAACTAATGAATGAATTCAGCAAAATAGCAGAACATGAAGTTAATTTTAAAACTTGTAACCAAAAACAGTGGAGTATAAAATGTATAAAAACAAACTGACATAAAAACAGAGATATAAACTAACAGAATAAAATAAAGTATTCAGAAATAAACTTATTTATAGATGGTCAAATTATTTGTGAGAAGGGTGCCAAAACTGTTCAGTGAGGGAAAAGAGTCTTTCAACAAATAGTGCTAGGAAAACTGGGTATCTATATGCAAAAGTATGAAGTTCCTAACACCACTTGCAAGAATTAACTCAAAATGAATCTATGATATAAATGTAAGACCTAAAACTATAAAATTCTTAAAAGAAAACAGGGCAGAAGCTTCATGATATTAGAATTGGTAATCATTTCTTAGCTATGACACCAAAAGCAAAAATAACAAAAGAGAAAAAACAGGTACACTGGACTTCCAAAAAAAAAAAATTTAATCTATGCATTAAAATAGACTATCAACAAAGTAAAAAGATGACAAACAGAATGAGAGAAAATACCTGCAAATCTTGCATCTGATAAAGAACTAATGTCCACGCTGTCTTAAAACATAACATCTTCAACACTGAGAACAAAACAACCCAGGCAAAAATGGGCAAGAACTTAAATAGACATTTCTCCAAAGAAAATACACAAATGGACAATGAGCATAACAGATGAATAATATCACTTATGGTGAGGAAAATGCAAGTCAAAACTAAAATGAGTTGCCTTCTCCTACCCATTAGGTTGGCTATTCTAAAAAGTAGAAAATAATAAGTATTAGCAAGGATGTGGAGAATGTGGAACACATGATATTCTCTGTTCTCTATTGATTCAATTCAATTTAGGGAAGTTTTGCCTTAGTACAGTAGTAATATAAATATGATAGACAAGCTTTTCATGATCAAGATCTCAGTAGCTGTTTTTTTAATCAAAAGAGTATTTGAGTAAGAAATCTCATATATATATATATTTATTTTTACACATATACACGCACATATATATATATAAATACTCTATGTATATATGCACAAACTCTTCACATATTATCTATGATTTTAGAGTTTGAGGGTTTTTTGGTTTCTCTAAAGTGGAATAAGACATTGAAGACCTTTGTAAAGGCACTCAGGTGAACAACTGTTTGATTATTCCTTTTCTGGTGGGCTGACTATAGTCAGAACCCACCTTTATTTTTATCTCTTCATACTTCATACTTTTCTGTAGTCCTCTCTCATACTGACAATGGCCTAGTTCATAACATTTTCTTTGGTTAATGTTTTAATAAGTAGCAAGTATTCTTTTGTTCAACTTGAAAGGCAATTGTGCATTAAGGCTGGGCTTATTGCTATTCTTAGAACCCTGCAACTTCCTGTGAAAGCGTGGGCTGCCTGTGGAAATAAGAGATCATGTGGAGAGAGGCCCTAGTCATCAGCTGTTCTCAGCAGATCTACCAGCTTGCTGTTGATATGTAAGCAAGCATGGCCAAGATCAGGCAAGCCTTCCCCAGAGAGAATTGCTGTATTAGCCCAACCGAAGTAATTAATTTGCAGAATAATAAACTTAATACATTATTGCTATTTTAAACCACAAATATTTCTGTTGATTAGTTACACAGTGGAATCTAACTCAAACACACCATTCCACACCCAATTCTTTTTTCTTTTTTTTTTTTTTTGACAGAGTTTCACTGTGTTGCCCAAGGAAGAGTGCTGTGGCATCACAGCTCACAGCAACCTCAAACTCTTGGGCTTAAACGATTCTCTTGCCTTAGCCTCCCAAGTAGCTGGGACTACAGGCACCTGCCACAGTGCCCGGCTAACACACAATCTTTTATATTTGCCTTGCCTATGCTCCATCCAAATGAAAATTATTTTTAGTTGCTTGCCTTTATCTAGTTTTCATAAAAACAATAACTTTTTGTTCATATCTTTTTATTTTATATAACTTTTAATTCTATTATATACATATGGCAAGTACAACTATCCTAAGCAAATTTGAGCATTAAAAAAACTGATTTCTTATAATCTTAGAAATTATTAATGGGGAACAGAAGTGTATAGGTGACCTCCAGAGTGAACTTCAGTTATGAGCATTCATTACATTGTTGACATCAGTAAGTGAATGCAGCCTAGGCTGTGACAATGCTTTAGGAGCATTATTATTCTAGGGCAGCATTTCCTGTCTACTTTTATTATACTACTAACATTTAAAATACCCTAACATCACCAAATCTCCTGCTTCAGTCAGGAAATGAGTTTTCTTAATAACTTTAAAATGATCAGAATCCCATTCATACTGCATTTGAAAATATAAACAAGAATAATTAAGATGTTAAATTAAAATTTTAAGAGACACATGGTTTCATTTTATTCTAAAACTTTATATTATGTTACTATTGCACATGATAAGAAGACACTTGCATAAGAACTTTACACTGATTTTTAATACAGACTAAAAAAAACCTTGGCCGGGCCAATGGTGGATCACTCGTGGCCTGGAGTTCAAGGTCAGCCTGGATGACACAGGCAGACATTGTTTCTACAAAAGAAATTTTAAAATATCCAGCCATGATGGTACACACTTGTTCTACCTACTTGGGAGATTGAGGTGGGAGAATCACTTCAACTTAGGGGTTTGAGGTTACAGTAAGCTTTATTCATGCCACTATGCTCCAGCTGGGGCAAAAGAATAAGATTCTATCTCTAAAAACAACAACAAAAATAAACAGCAACACCCTGACCCTCTGCCATCCACAATTCTCAACTGTTAAGGTCACTGTATTAGTAAGAACAAGTACAATACAGCTGTTATAACAAATAATACCAAAATCACAGTGGATTAGAAATATGTCTTAGTCCAATGCTCATTGACTATAGCTTCTGTTTTCTGAACTCATTTTGGGACTTAGAGCTGTTCCATCTTATAGGACTACATCATCCTAACTTTGCCTCTATAATCCCTATGGGAGAAAAAAAAGTAAGAAAGAAGAAATTGTAACGATTTTAATTGTTTCACTCAAGTGAACATGACCTTTCTAATCACATTTAGTAATCAAAACCTCGTCATAAGACTTAATATTTTCTAGACTAGAACTAAGAAATATGAGTTAAATGTATTTCCAGGAAGGGGAAACAGAATTGATGACCACCTAGTTAGTCTTTCTCAGTCGTTAAGATTACTTTTCATAGCACAAACCTGAGTGTATCAAAATTGTGTTTAAATATAGTAGAGGGTTTAAAAAAAACAAGGATTGAAGTCAGTAGCAAAGAAGTGGTTGTCACAGAAGTGAAAGTGGCCTGTTGATAAGAATACTTCTGAGAAGTCAGCCATGTGTTCTTGTCTGCATAGGCTTTAAGACATTTGACTGCATCAATGGACTTCTCTAGAGTTTAGATTCCTTTTTTATATGTTACAAATAAGGAATTAATCAATTTCCAATTTTAAGAGAGGTCAGCACCTTGCTCTAAGAGTATTTTGGGATGATGCTAGTGACTGGGAAAGAGCTGAGACAGGAACTCAGCTTGGCTTCCTGACCTTCCAGATCACTTCCTCACTCCACATCTACTGACACCCTGGGCAAAAATTCAATATTCCAGTTTATTAAGAACAGATTTTTTTTCTTTCTGTGCATATTTCTCCCTGACATCAAAGCCTTAAAGGAAGAAACTTATAAGCATGCCATATATATATATATATATATATATGTAGATACGTGTATAGCATCTTCTTTATTTCATTCACTCAGCATTCTTGCAGTGGTTCTTAGTGACTTCATTTAATTTATGGTGGCTTTTACTGAGAACCTATTTTGTGACAGGTTCTATGTTGGGAAATGGAAAAATAAAGATAAATAAGCTGCAAATATGCCTTTGAGGAACTTAGAGTCTAATCCAGGAAAACCCATATTTTTTGGTTTATGTAACAAAGATTCAGTGAGCACCCATGAAGAAATGAGCCACCATTCTTAAGCAAAAAAAGCATACAGTCCCATTGGAGGGTGAAGATCTATGAAGGAAAACAAACATAAAACAGTGGTGGAAGGCTGACTGAAGTTGGGTGGTAGGGTCACTGGCACTTGAATTATAAGAGGAGTACACCCATGGCAAACTCTGTAGCCAGAAGGACCATCTGATGAAAAGACAGGCAGGAATGAGGTGAGTATGTTCAAGAAGAGATAAAGAGGGAGAGAGGTAGGACGTTTATGGGAGAGAGGTAGGACGTTTATGGCTGAGTGAAGCTAAGCAAGATGGGAGGGGTCCCTTTTTCATTTCACCACTATTCCTCACCACTGTAGATCAGGTGGCCACAGAGACTTGAATCTGCTGGCTGAAGCAGGGTAAGCATTTTTTACAGTGTATTAGTTTTCTTGGGCTGCCATAACAAAATACCACACGTGAGCTGGCTTGAACAACAGAAATTTATTTCCACATGATTCTGGAGAATAGAAGTTCAAGATCAATGTCAGCAGGACTCCTTTCTTTTCAGGCCTCTCTCCTTAGCTTGCAGATGCCACCTTCTCCCCGTGTTCTTACATGCTTGTCCCTCTGTGTTCTCTGTATCCTAATCCCTTCTTATAAGTGAAACAGGCATATTCGATATGGGCACACCAAAGTCCCTGTTTCTAAACAGAGTTGCAAGCTGAGGGTATATAGACTATGAGAAAAAAGTATACATTTTAAGAGAAATAGGAAACCATTGGGGGTTGGTCATGACATGATTTTTAAAAGATCTTTCTTTCTCCATCATCAAGTAAGGTAGGTGACAGAAAAGATGGCAAGAAATGCTCAGCTTTAGGATCTATTTTGAGGTGGAGTCAGCAGAATTAGCTGATGGAGTAAATGTAGAGATTAGCAGGAAGGAAGGAATCAAGAAAGACACAAACAGCTCGAGCCACTAAGTACAGTGATGGATCTCATCCTAGATTCTTTCTAGCTATGTGATCTTCTGCAAATAATTTAATCTCTATGAGTCTCTGTTTACTTGGGAGTAAAGTAGAGCTAACATTTCCTTTCTAAATTAGTTGTAATGATAAAATAATATAACACCTGTAAAACACCTTACAGAGCACTTAGCAAACAGAAAATTTGCCAGTGGACGTATTAAGCTCTAGTCCTATCCAGATAAAGAAGCTATGTTCCTGACCCAAAAAGGAAGTATCTGATAAATTTTCAAATGAGAGAAAGGGTGCCGACCCCATATTAGAAATAAGAAAAATCAACATGGACCAGGATGATAAAATGTCTCGTGGTGGGGTAAATTTTGGATTGACTGAGAAAGACTTGAGTAGGACTTGATTTCACTGGAGAAAGAGAAGCCCAGAAACATGCAATATGAACCAGACTGAAGGTCAAGTATTGTTTTCCTTTGACTGCATGCTTGCTGCTCCCCTCACCTGAAAGTCAGAGAGAAGCAGTTGGTCCTAAACTAAAGAATCAACAACGAAAGGGATTTCACTAGCAAACACAAATAATGTAACCTAATTGTTTGCACCCTCACATTAATCTTAAATTAAAAAAAGGAAAAAGAGGGCGGTGCCTGTGGCTCAAGGATAGGGCGCCAGCCCCACATGCCGGAGGCGGCGGGTTCAAACCCAGCCCTGGCCAAAAACTGCAAAAAAAAAAAAAAAAAAAAAGGGAAAAGAATCCCAACTCTGCTACCCCCAGGCAACCTTGAACTTATGCAATAGCTTCTCTAAGCTGCAGCTGTCTTACAAGTAAAATAAAGATTGTATTCATTACTCTATAACTTGGAACCAGATCTTTAATTTATTTTTTAAAAATCTTAGATCATTAAGTTGAAGATTCAATCTTTCTTCAAAAATTGCAGATTAATGTTTCTAAAGGAAATCATAATTTTCAAAAATCATTTATTTCTTAAATCATTGCTCATGATTTGTTTATGTTTTTGAAGACTGCTAAGCATGATCTAGCCTGAGGAGGATGACCATGCTAATGTCCAAAAATATCATATCATAGTGTTGGATGGACTCTGTCTGTAATTTTAACTATTGTATAATTATATACTCACCTGGAAACCATTGTTGAAAAATGGTGTAAGATTAATCACAAATACCTAAGAAAACATAATAATGAAATAATTGAACAAGGATCTAGAATTGTGAAAGACTTAAACTTTGCTCACTACATGTATCAGCCATCTAGCTGCTTTGTTAACTTGTCCCTTTGAAGAACACTTAGGATTTTATCTTCTTGACAACTGCCAAAAGTGGGGAATATATGAGGGTTGGTCTACTACCTTCAAATTCTAACCCGCACCAGGTCCACTGTTTTTCATCTGTTCTTAGTGTGGTGATAACGTATCCTCTGGAGGCAGCACTGTAGGCTTCTAAAACCCAAGTCCACAGAGGGACTCCACCTCCATTCAGTTCCCCTTGATTCCCAGCCAAGTGTGAGTTGAAGCTTCTGGGCACCAGGGTGAGGCAGAAGCATGCAATATGAACCAGACTGAAGGTCAAGTATTGTTTTCCTTTGACTGCATGCTTGCTGCTCCCCTGGAAACTGCTGCAGGGTGTGTTCTCTCCCTCACCTAATCACTGCCCCCCACCCCCTTAGACCAGATCCCCATGGAGACCTGAATGCTCTTGGCTGAAGCTGGAAAAGCATTTTTCACACCTTAAATAAAATGTGCAGATTGAGGGTAGAAGGATTATTTTCCATTACAATATGAAACATTCTGGCCCTTTTCCCAGAGCTTATAACAACCCTTGGAAAAGTTTTTTTTCCCTGAAGTTTAGTCCTAGAAACCAGCTAGAAATGAACTGGGAAGTCTGGTCCACAGATTTGCTAGTGAGGGAGAGCCCATAATGATGGGAAGGTTGAAGCACTGGGCTTGCTACTTACCTAGGTCAAGATTACAAATAGCTGTTCACACCCACAGAGTCCACTCCTGTATTTGTCTCCCTCAGAGGTATCCACTGGAGGTCTTAAAGACAGCTAAGTACAACAATGAAAAACATCTCCATTCATTGGTCCTATCCCTTTAATTATCTTTGATACCAGTTAAATTAAATTCCTTATAGTACAATTATTGCAGAAAATGACTCAAATCTCAGTGGATTAATGCTATAAATATTTATTTCCTGCTCATACCATGGTAAGAGGGTTGTATTTTGGGAATGCTTCCACAAAGTGATTTAGGAACACAGGATCCTTCCATTTCCAGGGCCTTGGAGTCTTCCACAAGATCCTCTTTGTTCTGTCCGAAGGACCATGTGGGGACACTAGGAGCCAGGTGTATAAGTTGTACACCCACATAGTACTACGCCATTATACCATTGGCCAGAACTCAGTGACATGGCCCTTCCCAGCTTCAGGAGGTCTATAAAATGTGTTATATTGCTTGCCAAAGAAGAGGAAAGAATGCATCTCAAAGAGCACCTTCTCTGCTATATCTTACAAAGAATAGAAGTGTCAATTTGACTATATCTTAAAAGAATAGAAGTGTCAGTTTGAGTTGTCATCATTGAGATGGACAGGAGACTCTGGGAACAAGAAAAAAGAGAAGAGAAAGATACTACAAGGAGACTTTCTCATGTCATCTTTCCTGCTCACTGTCACCAACTTTTTTTTTTTTTTTACAAAAGGTTACAGAATTTATTACCATGCATTGTAACTACATGTTTACCTGTCTACCTCCCAACTTGAGGGTAGGGGATATTCCCTATTAATTTTTGAAACTTCAGCATTTAACACAGGACCTGAATTATAAGAAATGATGTATTAGTGTTCCGTGCCAAGTAGTAAATTACCACAAACTCAGTGGCTTTGAGCTACATCCATTATAATAAATAATACTCATATTTTCTGTGGGACAAATCAAGACATAGTGCAGCTGGGTCCTCTGTTTCAGGGCCTTACTCCAGACTTTGTTCTCATGTGAAAGCTCAGCTGGAGAAGAATCTTCTTCCAAGCTCACTCAATTGTTAGCAGAGTTCACTTCATATGACTGTAGGACTGTGGTTTGGCTGCTTGTCAGCTGTCTAATTGGGGACCATGCTCGGCTCCACTAGGCCATCTGAAGTTTCATGTCAGATGTCCTTCTCCACAGACCCTTTCATAACATGACACTTTACTTCTTTAAAGCCAATAAGAGATAAAGTTTCTAGAGTCAGTCTTCTAGCAAGACAGAGTCTCATATAATGTGAAATCATCACATTGGATGAAAACAAGTCTTACACAGGCCCCCCCTGCACTCCAGAGAAGTGTCATTCAAGGCTGTGAATACCAAGAGTCAAGAACCATGGAGGTGTGTACTCTACAGGAGTCAGACTCTAATTCTACAAATAGATTGACAGATGAGGAGGAAAGGACCACGGAGATGCTGGCAGTGAAGCATTATATACTTATCCTACTTTGCAAGCCCACAATATTATTCTTATCACCTATACTTGATATTGTCACTTGATAATAAGTACACAGCAGTCCTCAAGTCCACAAATGTCTGACATAGGTACAACTCACATTTACTAACAGAGGCTATCACAGGTAACAAGTAACTGTACCTGTTCCAACTTACACACAAATTCAACTGAAGAATAAACCTATTGAGTCTATCTCATTCATAACTTGGGACCTGCCTGTACTTACCTCAGTGGACTACTGGGAGATTTAAAATAGAAAACATAGTCTGGGTACAGTGGCTCATGCCTATAATCTTTAGCACCTTGGGAAGCTGAGGTGAGAGAATTTCTTGAAGAATAGGAGTATGAGACCAGTTGGGCAAGATAACAAGACTGTTTCTTAAAAAAAATGAAGAAGCACATATGCCAGCTACTTGGGATACTGAGGTAGAAGCATTACTCAAGTTCCAGAGTTTGAAGTTTCAGTGAACTGTGATTTTGCCACTGCACTTCAGCCTAGGCATTGGTATGAGACCCTATCTCTATGAAAAAAATAAATTAAGTAAAATAGAAAATG
This sequence comes from Arctocebus calabarensis, assembly GCA_963573935.1. NCBI lineage: Eukaryota > Metazoa > Chordata > Mammalia > Primates > Lorisidae > Arctocebus > Arctocebus calabarensis. The sequence continues at coordinate 1,414 of CAUYON010006253.1, read as the reverse complement.
TAAATAAAATATCTGACAAAACGGTAACAAAAGAATTTTACTGATGGCCCTTAGAGGTTATTGCTTCATGCTGGGACTCTGTCATCTCCTCTGTAAATGAGCAAATTAGCTCCAGAAGATATTTTGGGTGTCATTGCCAACTTGAAAACTCATGTCACTGAACAAGTATGACTTGTGCTAACAGCAATTTGTAGATGGTCTCTTTATGAAGATAATTACTTGAATAAATAAATTGAAGACAAAAGATAAGGGTCTTCCCTCCTGTCACATAATTATTGGACTTCAGGACAAAGAATGTATCTTGGTCAGCCAATTGGAGACTGTTTGGAAAGTTGGATATTAAAAGATTAGCCATTTAAAATTTTGTATGAAATAATTACAGATGACATCATCAGGCTCATTTTATATTTTGTTGTCTCTCTAACTGATTTGAATCTTCAGGGAGAGGACTTTGGCTTTCTTTTCCTTTGAGTAGCTGTTGACAAAATTCAAGTTGGACTTAAACACCACCACCACCTCTAGCTCCATTATAATGTAGAGGAATTTTGAATGTTTTTGTATCTAGAAATAGAAACTTTTCTGGTTAATTTTCTTAAATGTGCATCAGTTACTACATATCACAAGGGAGGAGATGGGGAAAAACAAATGAGGATCGCATCACCACTTGGACTGATAACCATGCTGACTGAGAATGCTCTGTATTTACTGGGCTCCAGTTTATAATTTTTCTCTCTGTCGAACCCTTTTGGGGATTCTGTTTCTCACACTAAGAAATCCCTGATTTCCCCCAACTCTACTTGCTATATATGACCGGCACACCCAGAAGAATTAAGGGAAACAGTGATAGAATTATCATTCAGCCTGGGATTGCTCCACCCCCTCTTTTTTCCCTCCTTTTCACAATGAGGCATCTGAATATTTGCAAAATTTAGCCAGCTTTCCAGATAGACTTTCTGGAGTTTTGTCTTTAACAAGGAAGAAGTTTTTCTGAGGCATTCTGAGCTGTTCTGACTGTAATCAGAATGTCTTAAGTCTATTATACTGAAAATATACCTGTAGAATTTAGAATTCATGACCAAATAACAACTATAGGTATATTTTCTTTGTCTTGATTTCAAAAAGCTATTGCCATCTGGTAACCAGCATGGACAATCATGATGCTGCATGGAGAGGGGACATACTTGATTGGAATGTTTCACCCTAGGTGCCTCACTCAACTTACCCCAGTCCTTGTGCTCTGTTAGTCAGAGCAGGAAGCTTCCACTGAGATCTTTTTTTTTTTTTTTTTTTTTTGAGACAGAGCCTCAAGCTGTCACCCTGGGTAGAGTGCCGTAGCATCACAGCTCACAGCAACCTCCAATTCCTGGGCTCAAGCGAGTCTCTTGCCTCTGCCTCCCAAGTAGCTGGGACTACA
>CAUYON010006251.1:0-123490 GCA_963573935.1 Arctocebus calabarensis | reverse complement strand
TATATAGTGATCAAGGAAATGCCATGAAGGATATCTGTAACAGTATGATCAAAATATTTCTGAATGTATATGAATCGTGCCCTGTGATTGCACCAATGTACATAATTATGATTCAATAAAATTATTAAAAAAAATAATAATTTATTCTCATATGAACTGTGAGTAGCCCACTGTTTAACATAAATCCAGAAAACTTAAAGCTTTGCCAAATACTTAAAATGCAACTATAAACCTCACCTGTTTAGTCAGTTGTTTAATGTAAAGTCATAAAACTTTGGTGGCTTGTCTTATTTTAATACCATGGGCAATTTAACAAATAATCAATCTTCAGCTGTCACTTAAAAGCCTGGCCTGCTGATTTTTAGCTACATCATAAACATCAGTCATTTAAAAGCTTTTTTAACTTTAAGAATTGTGTCTTAAATATCAAACTAAATAAATACGTATTACCATTCCTAAAATATCAAAAAAGACAAACAACACCCAATAAAGACTGAAAGTTCCAATCAACATCATTAAGCCTTCCATTATGTTATTTAGAGAATTAAAGGTATTCAACCATGCCCATTCTCATTATTAATTGTCCATTATATTTGACTGGTCCAAATTGTCTATTAGCACACATGCATATTTTTCTCTGATTTTAACTGTGTTTTTCACAAATGATCACAATGAAGTTCTTTGTTTTTGTTTTTATATATAAAGGAAAATACTTCTGCAGTCAAAAACATAAATAAGTCCTTCTCTTTGGGACTCTCCAAGTTGTTTTAACAGGTTGTTAAGACTTCATACCTTTGTAAAATAAGACCTCAATTAAAATTTAGAGGTAAAGCTAAAATTGAAAAGAGATGTATGAATAACAAATTACTACATTAATAGCAAAACAAAATGTAACTATTCTTAGAGCTAACATAATGTCCAGGAGGAGAATTGATATGAAAGCAAAACTCTGGCCCTTGACCTGATTTACTAATGAGCATTTCATTTCCACAATAGCAGATGGCATTAGAGAAATGTTCAATGCTCCCTGGACCTATGTCTCCTACACCAATCTGTACCGAAAAACAAATGAGTCATAAAATGAGAAGATTATAACCATTCAATCCAAGATAGACTTTCAGAAACCATTTTATCAATATGAATAAAATGCTAAGCCTGAGTAATCTTTGTCCTCTCTTCCTTGGGAGATAGCAAAGCTTATTAAAATATGTTTATTGGAAACTGCATGATATCCTGGAAGAACACTCGGCTAAGGGTCATATTGCATAATTTCCATCCCTTACTAATTGTGAGTTTAGGAACAAACCACTTTGCTTCTCAAAGCTTTTGTCTCTTCACTTGTAAAAGGAGTACTATTTTCCCTTGTGCCACTAAGAATTAAGAGGAGCAAATAAAACCATTTATTTGAATTTAATTTTCAGAGAGAACACTTAACTCTAGGATGTTTAAATAACTTTAATACAAGAATAGATAAAACTCCATTTTTCAAAATTGGACAAAAAAACCTCAAGTTGCTTTTATGAGTTAACAAAATATTTGGCTAGAATTTTAAATGAGTGTATATTCACTATTCTTGCTTTCATATGAATGTCAACTAATTTTTTTAATTAACATTATTGGTTAATTTTCACACAGTATAACCTTAAAGTCACAATGCTTTCCCCTTCATTTATTTTGCAAGTCTAAAACTGTATAGGGTTTGGATTTAGAAACATATATAATATTCTTTACTGACACTGAATTTAAATTTCCAGGCTACTGATGACTGGGCTCTTAACTATCGTCTTCAACAATGTAGGCATCTTCTCTTTTAATCTACTGTTGAATGGAGAGATTTGGATTAGTATTACACATGCATACACACAGACACACACACACACACGTGTTTGAGTAGAGCTCTATATCTTTTCTCTACTTGGTTCATATGGGAACCAATTTTAGCTCAGTAGAGTTTTATCTATTCCTTTATTAAAATCACCTAAACTGTAAATGAAGGTGGAGTGGAAATAATTCAGACCGTGATGTTTACTTCCTCCTTAAATTTCCACCTTATCAATTAGAGTGGATTGATCTTATTTTAACACACCTACTGTGTGCTATATAAGCTAGGTATATAAGCACCTTACAACAACTAACTTATTTAAACCTCGCCATGAACAGATAAGTAGACTTACTGAAGATCATCTGAATAATCAAGTATAGTTATTACCCTTAAAGGCCATATAGTTTGCATGTGTTTTGGTACTTAATATCTTAGATTTAAACTAATAGGCTTAGTATTATAGACTTCAATTATGATAAGCCCCATAATCCTTTTTGTGGCTCTAACTCTTCCTAATTATAACTATCTTTTGGACTCAGATCAAAGGGATTCAACAAGAAAAACCACAAAGAATATCAATTTCCTACCTAAAAATCCCCTGTGTTTCTGCAATATAAAATCTAAATTTCTCATGAAAGACCCAGTAAGCCCATTGCTGGCCAGCCGCCTGAGGCTTCCTCCAGCCTCCTCAAATCCTTGCTATTGCTGTTTCCTCTGTTGTGTTTTCCTGGAACATTCTCTACCTCACACATCCACTTGACTGAATCTTTCATCTCCTTAGTTTTTACTCTTCTGTCATCTTCTACAGTTTCTTATCACTTCATTTCAAATTATAGCCCAGCCTTACAATCCCTGTCCTAAAGTCAACTTTCAAACCTGCAAATCCCATCGGCCAAACCATCACCAAAATAGAAGTTCATGGAGACCGAATCTTTGGTGGAAGACATCTAATAAGTGCTTAATAAATTTGTGTTGAATAAATGAATGAATGAGTAATGCATAGTTATTAGGCTATATATCTAATTTTTTTGCCTTATTCTTCATGTTTTGAAAAAAAAAAAAACATAAGTCACTTGTCTATCCCCAAACATGCCTGTTCTCTCATATGCCTTTCATATATTCTTACACAAACCTTCACCTCTCCATTCTTTCATGAATCTTTCCATTTATTTAGTAAATACTTATTGCATGTCTGTTATGCGTAAGGCATAGTACCAGCCCCTGGGGATCCCTGCCCTCAGGAAACTACTATTCTGGTAGGGAGATGATAGGTACTAAAACCCCAGTTAATTGTTGATTGTAATGATTACTATAAAGAAAAGAAAGAGAGTGGTGATGTCATAAAAGGCAAGTGAGGGATGGAAAGAAACAGCATGAATAGTGAGGAGGATTCACTTGTAAAGGAGACGTGGCAGTTAAGACCTGCGAATTCAAAAAGAAACAGTAAAGAAGAAAGAAATCCAAAGCACAGGAAAACAAAAGAGCCTGTGCAAAAGTCCTACAGCAGAAAAGCTAGGTGTACAACAAAGGATTTGAAAGAATGACGGTGGGGTGAGGCTGTATTAAAAAGAAAATGGTATGAAATAAGCTTGAAAATTGGGCAGGAACCAAAACAGATAAAGCACTGTAGGTTGTCACAAATGTATGTTTTATTCTAAGATAAACAGAATTCACTAAAAGATTGTAAGCAGAAAAGTGGTATAATAAGACATGTATTAAATTCATTAAAACATTAAATTAACTACATTCAAATGAAATTCTGAGTGCTGCAAGAATCAATTTGGGGGCTGTGAAAGTAAAACCAGGGAGACCACGTAGGACAGTTTTGCAGTGGCCATAGTGAGAAACGGTGGCTTGGACAAAGGGAGAAGAATCATAAAGAAATAGATGAGTTAGACACTGCATTTTGAATGTGTAGTATATGGGGATAAAGGGAAAGGAGGTAGGAATAACTGGTAGTTTTTGCTTAATTGAGTTAGTCTGTCCACCTTGGTATATTTTAGCAAAATACTAAAATAAGGGAAGGCAAAGTTTTCGAGCACCTGCTATGAGTAAATTTTGTGGTCCCTCAGGCTAACTTAAATCTTCCTGTGCTCATGTTTTACCGGACCTATTTGAATATTTATTACATGACATTATAAAAACTTACCTGTTTGTTTTTTCTCTGCTAGACAGAAAGTCCTTTGAAGAGAATGACCACATCTTTCCATCTTTGCATCAGTATATCTATTAGGTCATCAAATATAAACTATTGTGGTATAGTATTTGGTACATAGAATGAAAACAATACTTGTTTGAATAAACAAGTGAATATAGAAAGACCTAGGAACAGATAAGAACCAGTTATCACAACTACAGAAGCTTCCTATCTTCTTGCATATTCTGTTCGTTTGATTTTTTAAGGTGAATGATTTTTTAACCAAGTTTCTAAACTGCTTTAAACTTCCCAATTTCTCAAAGTCAGTGTGCAAATTATTTTAATCTCATCTACATGAAGATAGTTTAATGTTTCCTTTTTCTGTAGTCCTTAGGTTGCAGGTTGGGCAAATAAGATTTATTTTGTAACTAAGAATCATTCAAAGATGGAATCATCCATTAATAACGCTGTTAATCTCATGCAAATATTGGAGGATATTTGTAAGATTTGCTATTCATTGAATATTTCCTTAAAGAATGTTTGATGTAGGTGGACAGAGATCAGAGAGGAAGAAATGGATTCATTGCTTCGAAGGAGTCACATGCATTATATTTTGTGCCGCACTTAGTGCCTATGACATGGTCCTGGTAGAAGATGAAGAAGTGGTAAGTCTAAAAGGGATACAAGGTCAGGATAAATTACAGACCTTGTGCTTTCCAGTAGAACTATCACATTGCCCAATTCAATGAAGGTCTACCAAAAAAAGGATGTTATTTCTTTTTATTCATTCATGATGCCCAACATTCACATTTTACAAATATTAATCCTGCACATTCTCATTTCTTATGCCAAACAGAACAGAATGCATGAAAGTCTTCACCTGTTCAACAGTATCTGTAATCACAAGTATTTTGCAACCACCTCCATTGTCCTGTTCCTTAATAAAAAAGATCTCTTTCAAGAAAAAGTAACCAAGGTGCATCTTAGTATCTGCTTTCCAGAATACACTGGTAAGAGTCTTTTTCTTTAGTTCCATAGTAATAAATTATTGTACAGACATATATTTCCCTATCTGTATCTTGAAATTTACTATTTATGAGGATAAGGCTGATGAACACTTTTTGAGTCATGTGCGTGATCCAAACTGGAAAGAATCTGATAAATAAAGAATAAATCTCTCTACTGTTTACATTAAAGCAAAGCTCTAATGAGTAAACCAGAAGAGGTTAGACAGGCCAGGGTTGGTTCTCTCTTATACATGTCAAATGACACAGCAAAGTGTAGTATGTTCAACATTATAATAGGAGCACAAATTTTATTCCAAATTGTCATTCCTAATGTATTACCTAATGAAATATAATAATTCTATGTAAGATTTCAGTTGCCCTTCAACGTCTGAATTGTTTCCAGAACCTTCTTCTTTTTATAATTTCCCTAAGTCACAGAGTTTTAATGCTGATTCTTTTGGTGGCTACAAATGTCAAGTTCCATAGCAAGTTTGATTTTCCTTCAGTGAGAATTCTTTTGTATAAAGAATGGAATTCTTTGTGGAATTTATGTGTGTGGTAAATGGGTGTTTTCTATTAATGAAATAAATGATGGAAATAATTATTATTAAAAAACTTCACAAATCCAGCTTCACCACTTCAGTATGTGAGGTAGCCAGATGTTAACAGGAACACAGAATTGTGTCAAAAATAGATATTTGTGCTAGTTAATCTATAATTATTGCTTACATTTTTCTTCTATAATTAGAAATATTTGCAATATGTTCACACATCATGTGATTAAATGTAAATATGATCTTATATTGAATATTACAAATTGAATATAGAGTTATAATTAAAGGCTGTATATATTTTTTAAAAAATAGGATTTTTGTCTTAGAGCAACAGTTCTCAACCTGAGGTTGCAACCCCTTTGGGGGTCGAATGACCCTTTCACAGGGGTCGCTAAGAACATCCTGCATAGCAGATATGGACATTACAATTCATAACAGTAGTAAAATTATAGTTATAAAGTAGCAACGAAAATAATTTTGTGTTTGGGAGTCACCACATCATAAGGAACTGTATTAAAGGGTCATGGCATTAGGAAGGCTGAGAACCACTGTCTTAGAGGAAGTTTTAGTTCACAAAGAAATGTAACAGTTGAGCAGGGTACAGAGTCCCCACGGTGCTTTCTCTCTGGTCCCCTCCCACCATTCCCCTACTATTAACATCTTCCAGGCATGTGACACATTTCTCTCATTTGATGAACTGATATCGATACACTGTTAACTAAAGTCCATAGTTTAATTAGGGTTCGCTCTGCATCATACGTACATTGCCAAATGTAGGTCATGAGTCCACCACCGCAGTATCATACAGAGTGTTCTCAGGGCCCCAGCCCCGTCCCCTGGGTCCTACCGGTTCACCCTCCCTTCACCCTCCCTCCAACTATCCTGTGAGCAGTAACCACTGGTCATTTTACTTTTTTCATAATTTTGCCTTTTCCTAAATGTCATAAAGTTGGACTCATACCATACGTAGCATTTTCTGACTGTCTTCTTTCACTTAGAAGTAGGCATTTAAGTGTCCTCCATGTCTTTTTGTGGATTTATGGCTCATATTTTTAATTCCTAAACAATATCCCATTCCATAAATAAACCGAGTTTGCTTATCCTTTCACTAACGGAGGGACATCTTGCTTACACACAATTTCTGGCAAATATGGAAAAAGCTATTGTAAACATCCATGTGCAGGATTTTGTGTGGACGTTTTTTCGGCAAATATCTAAGCGTGTGAATTGTATGGTAAGAGTATTTTTAGCTTTGTAAGAATCCATCAGGCTCTTCCAAAACAGTCACTGCACCATTTGCATTCCACAAACAGCAAACTCCTTTGACTCCATATCCTTGTCAGAATTTGCTGTTTCCAATGTTTTAGATTTTAGCCATCTTATATGGTCTTAAGGGTTGCCATGGAATTTTGCTTCTAGTTACAATAAAGTGGGAATCCAAATCTTACCTCCTTTGAGAATCTTCATGTTACTATTCCATCCTATGTCAAATCCCCACAAAACATACTATCTCATAACACCAATCAACAGGTCATTTTTAGCTTTCCTCCATTTGTTACCTTACCTATTTTATTTCTGCCTTTTCCTAATGATTTGTTGTGTGTCCTGCTAGTAAACTTTCCCAAGCACAGCCTCCATCACATTACCACGTACTACAATATGCCTCAAGAACAGCTTTTTCCAGCCTTCCTTACCTCATCTCCATTCCTTGACTTAGTAATGTAGCTCATGATGTACATTCTACCTTATTTCCCATAATTTATTTTAAAAATTCCCTTATGTTAAAAAAGAAAAAAAAAAACTTGCCTTTTCATCTGGCCACATCCTTCAAAGCTCATTCTTGATTCTCAGTTCTAGAAGATCAGGAAATACTCACTTTCACTTTGTTCCTTTCACTCATACTTTTTCTCCTCTCTCTCTGGTTCTCACAAGGTCCAGCTCAAATATCACTGCCTTCTGCACCTCGTCATCTATGATTTCCATTCTGTTTCAGTTCATATTAAAACACTCACATGCACATACCCACAAACACAAACATTTATATACAAATAAAAATTGTATTACTCATTTTTTTGCATAAATGTGTTTTTATTTCTAATGTCCTGTGAGCTCTTTTATGCAAAGATTCCGTTTCAGTCACTAGAAGCCTTCATTTGGACAAGTGTAGTTCCCAGAGCTGAGTCGATACCAAGTAAATCCCTGCTAATTGTCCTGAGCCATTGTGATGTTGGAAGACATAGAATTCACAGTACAATTCAAAAACTTACTGACATTTCATTTTATTCTTTGTAACATGCGATTAATGTTTGCCTCCTCAAATTTTTTGTTTTCCAAGGGCCAAATACATTTGAAGATGCAGGGAACTACATCAAGAACCAGTTTCTAGACCTGAATTTAAAGAAAGAAGATAAGGAAATTTATTCCCACATGACCTGTGCTACTGACACCCAAAATGTCAAGTTTGTGTTTGATGCAGTTACTGATATAATAATCAAGGAGAATCTGAAGGACTGTGGGCTTTTCTGATCAATCATTTTCTTTTTCACTCTTGTTCATGATCACTTTTTAAGATATAAAAGAAACGGTGCTTGTGTGATGTGTTTAGTTTGAATATAGACTAACTTAACTAGAAATATAACTAGCATTATAAACCAAAAAGTTTTCACACAAAAATGTTAATGTGTTGTTATCTATGTCTGGGTAAGTTTCAGTTTCTTTGGGACGTGGAGCACGAGGGTGTCTTTGATGTCCTCAAATCTAAAAAAACCAATCTACTGTATTTTGGTAGCTGTAATAGTACACTTCTGTGATACTGAATTTTCTGAAATGAACTGCTGCATGTGGCCTATTTTGAATCATAGAGTAATGAAAAATATGAGATAATAATTTTATATTAGTTTGACTGGCCACATTTTGAGAGCTATTCATTTTTGCTGATAATGTAACCATGCCTATACTGTACAGACTATTTTAATACAAGGCATTTTTTTTTGTCAATTATCCACATATTGGGCGACTGCAGGTGAAATATGTACTATAAATGTTATTTTAATAGGAAATCACATAGGCAAAATAAATATACACAATTTTATCTACTACATTTTTTTCTTAAAAAATCATTAATGCTGAATTTGCCCTACAGTTGAAAATCTCAATAATATATGTTTCTGTAGCATCCTGGTTGAAGAGAGGGGAAAGTGAAGGGTCAAGTACACAGCTAGGGTGAGGGTGAGGGTTAGAATAGTGGAGTAATAGTCTTATGTAGGAACACCTATTTCCAAAAGTTTACTCCAGCGTGGCATGGAACATTATCACAACTAATAATAAAGTGAGCTTTAGGCCAAAAATTCTAGATTTCGGAAGAGAAAAAAAATGTGATATTTTAGCACTAGTATGTCTTCTGTTTGTGAATAAGAAGTAGGGATGAACAGCTAGATTTTTAGAAGGCAAATGTAGAACCTCTCTCTTAGGACTATATTACTCATTACCTCTCATGTTGTATTCTAATGGTCAATGTATACTTTTTGAAAGCTAAGTTGGTGCTTTATCAAATAAATCATGTTGTAAAACATGATTTTTTTTTCCTACGTAAAAGTATCTAACATTCCCAAAATCTCTGCTTAAAACACACATCCTTATCATTTATCCCTCAATACTTATGAAAAGTGATATATACTCAGAATATGAGGTCAGTGCATAAGATTTATAATGATTCCTAAAAGAGATTACTTTTGTTTAAATAAGCTAGATGAGACACAGGTAACATACATTAATCAATTTCCAATTGCCATTCAGGTGAATTTAGGCAGCTCTGTCTATAGTGTTACTAATTCATTGTTCTGTAACACATTTCTATTCTGAACACATGAGAATGATTATAACAAAGTAAGTAACCTTGACTTGAATGCCTGTGGATTTTTTGTTTTTGAGACACAAAGGAGTTACAGCAAATATAGTCAAATAAAAAATAAATTATATTAAAACTTTAATTTGATATTTTTTTGCAGAGCATAAATTATTTAGCAGTCTCAGATATTAAGCACAAAAAAAGCATCAGCAATCATTTAGTTCAGGCATCCTGTAAAACTTTCTGGCTGAGAACCAATATTCATATGAGAAAAGCAAACATTTTGTTAGGAGATATTCAATGGTATAATGGTATGAGATTTTAAGTTATTAATAAGATTACAAATACTACACTACTTTCATTTATCCATTGCATCGCCTTTTTTTAATACCTGCTAGTCTACTTTAATCTATTTTTCTCCATAAGAATTTTTTTTAGAAAGGAAAAAGATATTATTTGAATTATCACTCCAGCTTAACTTTAGGGTTCCTTTTTTAGACAATGTAGTACTTCAGGCAGAAAAGGTGGTGTCAGAGTGATTCAATTTGCCTTCTAGAAATACAGAAGTCAGTTTGGCCTGTGCAAAAGCCACAGACCTAAGTATCTGTGTATGAGATACTGTTATGTGAAATTTTTGAACCTATATTAAATCACCAAACTAAATGTGGAGCTTAGTTTGAATTATTAAAAACCATTAAAGTTCTTCTGATACTATGATTTAATTTAAAAATCTTTTCTTTGCAATCAGAAATATTGCTGTGTTAAACAATAGATTTTAATTAAGGGGAAAAATTTTTTCAATTAATAAAATAGATATTGGTATTAATTCTTTAGTGAATGCAATCCTTAAAATTTAAAGGGTTACCATTAAAAGCCTTAACCTGGAGAAAAGAACTAGATGATTACACTGAGAGTTAAGCTAAGTTATTCTGTTTCTCATTTTCATTTTTATTTCAACCTAAAAAGTTCAGTACAGGCACAGAATTTGGACCTACTTCAATAAAGTAACATACTGATAATACGCAAAGATTTGCTTTCAACCTGAAGAAACTCCCAATGAGACCAGAACTGGGGTTAAAATTAGAACTCCTGTTTCAGCTGGAAAAGCTTCTAAGTGTATAGGCAATGCCGCTGTTTTACAAAGAGTCCGCCTTTGTCTTGGCCACTCAATCGTGTGTTCAGACAAATGAAAGATGTTCAAATAAATGAATGCCACTCAAGCAAGTTCAAACATGGTTATACTGATATTTTATTCTTCTACTTGAGGTTTCTCTTCCTGACTCAGAATGTTCCCCAATCCCACTTGCTCTCTATTTTTAACACTTCCAACTCATTTATTTCTGAGATTTGTCCAATTTCAATATTGCACTACCTCAGAGATAAGATATAGGCTTATATCTAGCAAGGTCATTAACAACTAGTCCTCAGGGACCATTTCCTGAAGCGCAAACCAGTCAGCAGATTAGATTTTGTATCCTAGGACTAGCGACCTGAGAGTGAAATGAAAGCAATACCTTTTGTCAAAATGTTATGAAAGTGCTTATCTCTACAAAGGGATTTCCTATTCTGTGGTATCTCTAATATTTATTTATTTTTATTTATGTATTTATTTATTTTGAGAGAGAGTCTTACTATGTCACCTTCAGTAGAGTGCCGTGGCATCACACAGCTCACAGCAACCTTAAACTTATGTGATTCTCTTGCCTCTGCCTCCCAAGTAGCTGGGACTTCAGGCGCCCGCCACAATGCCTGGCTATTTTTTGGTTGTAGTTGTCATATTGTTTGGCAGACCAGGCTGGGTTTGAACCCGCCATCTTCCCATGTGTGTGGCTGGCACCCTAGCCACTGAGCTACAGGCATCAAACCACATTCCTAATATTTATTACAAATATCCAATATCCTATTGAGTAACAAAATTTGTGAATAAAAAATATTCTTCCTGTACATCACATAAATAGGCATACAATTTTTTTCGGATTACAGGTCTATTGTAATAATAATTTTTTTTAGCAGATCCATCATCCTATCTTTTCACCAAATGTATTTTAAATACTTGGCAAGAATTACTTAGGCTTGACTTAACCAAACACTATGCACATGAAGAAAAATAAATCTTTTATGTTGATTTATATCTTTTCTATAGTATACTGCTTCAGAAATAAAGGTAGACACAGTGGTTAAAATGTATAATAGATGACTATGGAAAATAAAATATTGGTAAGAACTATGGAAGAAATTTGGAGTCCTCTTAGACTGACTATGAAAATGGAAGAGACAACTCTCTTCTTGGGATAGAAAAAATATTGCCTAGGTGATATAATCATTAGAAGGCCCCTTTCCATTAATGCCTTTTCTTTCTTACAAACTAATCTATAGCCACATGAGGGCACACTTACATCGTGTGTTTTTCTACCAAATGTTAAAAACATACATTAGGATTAACTTTAAGGAAATGGATAATAAAATTCTATTAAGAATCACAATTCATTTATGTTTGCTTCCAGCTCAGAGGTATATGATGATCTTCTGATAATCATAACAAGCAATATTTTAGTCAAGTTTGTGATTAACAGAGCTATTGAAACAGCTCCAAATTTATAGAATATTACACAGATATATACTCCCTTCTCACTCTCTTGTAATTTTTTTTGTCTTCTTCAAGCTTCTGTTTAAATCTAAGTAACCATTAATTTTGCAAAATGTGTCTTTCCATTATTCTCTATTGTGTTTAAAATCTTGATATTAACTCCCAGAGAAAAGTAGAAGTATAATTGGATGCCTGACAACTGCTGTGTTTCGTGAGTTGTAATCAAATGGCTGCTTATTAACGTGTATCCTTTCAATAAATCAAAGTAAAATTCCATTCTGCTAAAACTTTACCTATTCCATTATTCTGTTTATTACAACTTTTTCTCTACTACCACTCCACCGAATTGCGAGGAACATGAGTGCTTTGTGACATTTCCCTTTACAAATGCTGCTGCTGAGAACACATTTTTCATTAGTTATAATACCACTCTTATTTTAAGGCACATTTATCACACTCGTTAATTCATAAATAGAGTCAAATGAAAGATAAAGGAAATAAAAAGACCTTAATTTACTTCATAGGGACAGTAATAGTCCTCTAATTATTACACCTTTTAGGTGAGAAATAATATATGCGACACAAAGCCATCATTTTATGTGAAAAGTGGCTTTTGTGTCTCATACATTATTTCTCGTCTAAAGGAAATAATTATGTGACATTCATCTTTTCTAAAGTGGTCCAAGTAGAGCAAACCAAGCACATAGGTGGGATTGAAAATCATTTTTTTTCATTTAGGTTGCTGTGAGTTTTCTCCTCCAAAAATAAAAAGGATCAAATATGAAATGTTATCACAATATTAAAACCCATGGAGAATATTTATCACTAATACATCAAAAGCCTTATAATGGAGAAAAGGATAAATGATAGTAGAGTTGTCATAAGAAAGTACATCATAAAAAGCACCTCATCCTTAATGCCAAAGATGAAGATGATCCGTGCTCTGATTACCTTATTCTGGTGTACAAGAGCACCTTTATAGAAAGCATAAGATATGTGAGATAATTTACCAGCAAAAGAAACAATTTGATTCCCCAGGATTTAGTCACTGAAGGGAGTCTGTCAGTCCACAGCAAGTCCACAGATGCCTCATCTGGACCCGATTCAAGAAGTGATCATTTTACATTTCTATTCCTATACACAGCATGCACTCCAACAATTCCTACAGCAGAGTATCATAATTAGCTCTTCTGTTTGAAGAAAAATGTAGAGAATTTTATTCCAAAAATATATATAAACTATATTACATAAAAATGGACACGAATGTTTATTCTTTTTTATGATTCTGTTATTTTGCAAATATAAAAAGTAATTCTGCGATAGGGTTTAGGACATGTACTCCAAAATGTGGCACCTTGGCATTTGAGAACACAGAAGAAATGAGAAGGTCGCTCTGACCTCATCTCCCCACAATCCCCTAAAACAAGCCATCAAAGAATACTTTGACCTTTTTAAAGAGAGACCATTAGGCCTCATTCCAGAAGGGTCCTTCCTGCACCACAAGGAAAGAAATGAAAATGCACTCATGCCAAGAAGAATGTGAACAAATGAGCTTTGCTGAAGTTTTCCTAATTTATTACCATCTTTCATACTTCTGCAAGGCGATCCAATCTTCATTAAACCGAAGCATAAACATACATGTTTTCTCTGCTTCTTTTTATCTCCTTTCTGAAGGCTATTGTGTCACATAAAATTCGTTCTGAATTTGCCTTCCTTTTTCTTGTTAACCTGTCTCAGCCATGAACCCAGTGATAGGTGAGGAAAAAATAATACTTTGTCTCCTATAACTGCTTCCTGAGCAACAGCCATGCTATTTTGCTATACTCTCCCTAAGATGATTTTTACTTTAAAACAGTAGTGGAAGTACCGGGCAGTTACACTGTAAACTCTGTGCTCATAGTAGAAGTCTTCATTAAACTCTCACATTTCAACAAAAATTTACTAATCAGGTATATCATTGTAACTCTGTGGCAAAAAGTTCTACTAACCTGGCTCAGTGCCTGTGACTCAGCTAAGGTGCCAGTCACGTACATCTGAGCTGGCGGGTTCAAATCCAGCTTGGGCCGGCCAAACAACAATGATGCTTGCAACCAAAAAATAGCCGGGCATTGTGGCGGGCACCTGTAGTCCCAGCTACTTGGGAGGTGGAGGCAGGAGACTTGCTTGAGCCCAGAAATTGGAGGTTGCTGTGAGCTGTGATGTCACAGCACTCTATCCAGGGAGACAGCTTGAGGCTCTGTCTAAAAAAAAAAATTAAAAAAAAGTTCTACTAAACTATATTTTCTCTCCTGGTACAGGTGACATAATCACTGTAGGGAACCCTGGGCAGTGCTTGAGGACTTGATTTTAAATCCTAGTTTAATACCAATCCCCTGTGGGAAGCAGAGCAGTTGTTATTTCAAGTAGGTGGTCATTAATGAACAGACCAGAGCACATCAAACAACCACCATAGACCAATGTAGACTAAGCTTCTGAGTCAGTAATTTCTTTTGAAAACTGATACCTGAGTAAACATTTTTCTTTGTTTATTTGCTCATTTGTTTGTTTAGAGACAGGATCTTATTCTACTGCTAAAGCTGGATGGCAGTGCCATCATCATGGCTCATTGCAACCTCAAATTCCTTGTCTCAAGTGATCCTTCTGCTTCAGCCTCACAAAGCGTGGACCACAGGCTCACATCATTTTGCCAGGCAATTTCTTTTTCTCTTTAAATATATTTATTTATTTATTTTATTTTGTAGAGACACACTCTTGCTGTATTGCTCAGGTGCTCAGACTGGTCTGGAACTTCTGGCCACAAGTGACCCTCCTGCCGAGGCCTCCCAAAGTGCTAGGATTACAGGCATGAGCACCACCAATCCTTGCCTTAATTGTTATCAAAAGAAAGCAAAAACATGGAGAGAAATGGCATGCAAAGGGTTTTGAATGAATATTAAAACTATGACTTAAGTTTTTAAAAATATGATTTTTTTTTAAGGTTCAAATTGAGGGCTTACAAGGCTTATTTATTCCTGGGGGAAAAAGGACAAGGCAACTAATATTGCCCCTAGTAAAGATTTTACTGGATAAACATGGTATTTTTTATGTAAACCTATAAGTTTATTTTATGTTTTAGAAAAAGGGAAAGGGAATGAAAGAAAGGAAGATAGTGAGGAAGGAGAGAAGATAGTAGGGAGATGGCCAAACGTTGTATCGTTACCCTGGTAGATCATCCCTGTCCATGGAAGGGAGGGAAAATGTATTTAGTAATGCATAAAAATGTTAATTAAAGAATAATGTCACAACTTGGTAAAGTTGGCAGACGTCATTGAATTACATACTTAAATAAAATGCATTAATATGTAAGTAAGCCCTCAAAAACAACAATAATAATAATAAAGGTGATTTTTTTAAAAAGAGTAATATTGTACACACTCTTCTCCATAGTGTCTCACATGTTTAATAGATTAAAACTATTCAAATCTGTAAAATATTATAAATTAATAAATGATGGATCCATAGTGACTTCACAGCCTGAAAAGCAAATGTGCCAAACTCCAATACCCTGTCTGTCTGGGTCTCCTCTCCCTGGATTGTTGATTGTCTAAAGTAACGATTCAGTTTTCTTTTATAAAATTCCCCAAAGCTGAGACCATTCTGACGGTACAATGAAGTTTCAAGAGTGCTAATACACAGGGCATCTGGCCCTGAGTTTCGCAGGCTTCATCCTTTGCTCCTACAAGTTCGTCTGGCCAGACTGCCCTCTGCCTCCCAAGCCTCCTTGATGAGTGGCTCCTTACTCATTCTTCAAACGTTAGGTCAGAGTTCACCTCTCAAGACACACTCTCAAATGTCACGGAACAGAAGGTCACCCCTATCTACTTTTATAGGTCTTCATAATTCTTTATAACTCATTAAAGTATACAAAGAAATATTTATGGTTATAATTGGTTAACATTTATTTCTCCATTTTACTATTAAAATAGTAATAGTAATAGTTACTATTTTTCCTGAGCTTTTGCACAATTGGTCTTGGCACAAGGTAGAAACTTACTGAAGACTTGTGAATTAATAAAGCAATGAACTGTTGATTGTTTAGCAAGTTCTCCTTGAAAGCTTCTCTTTTCTGATTTCTAGAATGCTGTAATTCCCTGTTTGTTTTTTCCCCATTTCTCAGGATTTTCCCATTTCAAACTTCCTTCATCATCCTGTAAATGTTAGTATTACTAAAATTGTTTACCAGATTATCTTCTTATTCTACATATTCTTAGAAATCTTACATTTTCCACAGCTTCATTTTCACTAGGCAAGATCACCCTTGAACCCAGATGCATATCTTAGCTGCCTCTTGGATCATATATAGCAAATAATCCTCAACATTTTCAAAATCCAAAGCATTATTTTAGAGTTCTACCTATTCCTTCTCCTGTGCTCTTCCTCCATTGCTCTAGATGGATTAGGTTCTACCCTTCTTTTCTTTCACCTGTTATCCAATTCAAATTATTCAACAAGTTCTGTCGATTCTATAGTCTCATTCTAAATATTTCTTTATCTGCTTTTCTCTATCATCTCTGCCCCTTCCTTGTCTAGACGCAGAGATTCCTGAAACGACTTCTTAGTCTGTCCACACTGCCTCCATTCTTGGAACATACAATCTGTTTTTACTCAACAGCCAGAATGATCTCTCTAAAATACAGAACAAGGGGGCAGCGCCTGTGGATCAGCAAGTAGGGCGCTGGCCCCATATACCGAGGGTGGCAGGTTCAAACCTGGCCCCAGCGGAACTGCATCAAAAATTAGCCGGGCGTTGTGGCAGCCGCCTGTGGTCCCAGCTACTTGAGAGGCTGAGGCAAGAGAATCGCTTAAGTCCAAGAGCTGGAGGTTGGTGTGAGCTGTGACTCCACAGCACTCGACCGAGGGCGATAGAGTGAGACTCTGTCTCCACACATACACACAATACAAAAATACAGAACAAGGACACTACATGACTTCAAGTGCTTCCATGGTTCTCCAGTATCTACAGAACAAGGTCCAGCAGCCATCATGTTTAAATGTTCTCCGTGTTCCCTACCTTTTCACCTCTTTTTCCCAATCTTTTCCATTCTGACATGTAAATTTGCTAGTAATCACTCTCTGCCTCAGATCACTCTTCCAACTTCTCCCTGTCATTCAATAATTTGCTCATGCTTTAAGTTTTTAGTTTTTTCACTAATGCTCCCTTACCTGCCAAATCTTGGCTGCCTATCGACCCCACATTCTCCCAGTCACCTTGTCATTCCTCTTCACATAAACCTTATCATGATAGCAAAGTCAGACAAATGCTTTTTAGCCCCTGTGAATAGTACCAAAAATTAGAAGATGCACTTATGGATAAATGTAGTTACATGCATGCTCTGTTTTTCTGCGTGTATGCATGTATGCATATGCGTGCGTGTTTCCAGGTTCCCAGTTCTCTTGATCTTCTTGGTGAGGAAGGAAGGAATAATAAAATTGTCTAAAGAAAATGTATCATGAGTAAAAGGGCATCGGTTGTTTCTACCCAATTCAGACTTGAAAAAAATCTTGAATCATTTGGTAAAATTTCCAATTGGTAATCCTTATCTGCTTATTTTACATTTCAAATAAATCTACATAAACAGACCAGCAATATCTGTTTTCCCATATCCATTGACTGCATTCCATTAGTATCAGCAGCAGTATGCCTGCCTGTAGAAAGAAAACCAAACCCTTTACTGTTCAACAAAACAACAGTAGATTAACATACCATTCATGATATTTTCTCGTTTACTATATGAAAACATTTCAATCAGGTTGATAAAATATCTCAGATTGCATGTGAAGCCCCCACACTGTACCCCATGGTTGAACTAATGTACACAGCTATGATTCAATAAAAAAAAAACAACAACAGTAGAATCTGGAAGCTGTGTTAAAGAAAGCCACACAACTCTTGCCTTTGCCACCTGACTGAGGCTTGAGGTAAGATTGCTGCTCAAAGCAGACACGCCAGTCAAATGGATTTTGAGGCCTTGGATAACAAACTGCAGCACATTGCAAAGGCCTGTAACAATTTATCAGTCTACTACATAAGAAACAGGAACCTTGAAACATAGTTCAGAGCATTTTTTTTTAGCCTAACTGCTTTTAAAAGCAGAATTATGCCATAGGAAGCATTGTCCACAGAGAAGCAAAACATGGTAATGAAGGAATGAACCTTCAAAATTCTTAAACATTTGTTTCATAACTTTTAAATGATTTTAGAATAATTAGGGGACAACCTATTTAAATGCCCCACTAACTGTTGATACTATTTTTCCCCTACTATCTGAACCTTTCAAAAGCAGCATTTTGTCTCTTTAGTAAGAAGGCAGATTCTGAACTGCATGCCCAACTACTTGACAAGCCTAAAATAGGGTTGCACCCAAAATATCAGGACCTTTTAAATCTAGTAGCAACCTCGACTATAAATAATCACTCTCTGTAACATTCCAGAGATTACAAACAATATATCTCATTAATGTTCTATCACAGAGTTTTAGAAAATGCTTACACTTCAAAACAAGCAATGTATCTTGGGTAATTAATGAGCAGGTGAATGACCTTTAACATTTACAAATATGAGTGAATACTAGAACTCTATTTGTAATATCTTAGCATATGGACATATTTTATTTCCCTTTAAATTTTTCACATTTTAAAATATCATTTTTTATTTTTTTCCCACTGGGCTGGTTTTGAACCTGCCACCTCCAGCATATGGGGCTAGCGCCCTACTCCTCTGAACCACAGGCACCCCCGCCACCTCCAGCATATGGGTTCCACCTATAACTTTTTTACGTAAAGAAGTTTCCTTCATTGATATGTAGAAGATTATTTAGCAAATTTTGAGAGAGTTCAGTTGAAAAATCAATAGACTTTTGAAGAAGTTTAGAAATTTTGATCTTTAATACTAAAATTATAAATGAATATTCATGCCTTCATGCTAAGAGAAATAAAAAAAATAAGTTTAATAAGAATTTATTATACTCCTAGTTTTTAGATTTATATGTCTGAGAATTATAATTTATATTTATCAGAAATTTACATATATGTACATGTGTCTGTGTATATGCAGGCACACATGCACATATATACTTTAGGAAAATCGTCTTCAAATATTCAAATTTTTTCCTCTATCATTTCCTAAACTTATAAACTCATCAAGTCTAGCAACTTTCAAGGGTTTGGCTTTATCATTAAGACAAGCCAGTGAATATCATAAACTATATTATCTTATCTTCATGAACTTCTAACAAAACCTAAATATAGCTATAGAAGTGTTTTTTAATTAACTATTGAAACCTACAATTTATTTAGTCCTTTTTAAGTTCACAAATTTAAGCTTAGGCAGTTGAAAGTGGCAGTGTTTTGTACACCACTCATGGGATTTCTTTAATAAAAAATTGAATTTAAAACATGTTGCAGGTACAATGAATTTCTACCATTCATAGGACTCAGTTTGTGCTATCTCTCAGTTGTGTTTCTATTCTGAAAATATAAATAGTATCATTTTCTATTTTTAAGGAAATTTGAAGAGGCAAAATGTTCCCCGTGCCTCACGAGCAGACCAAATTACAACCAGCTTGCAATTTACTAAACTCATACAGTGGGGTGTGTATACAATTTGACTTTCTGATGATAATATATACTAGTCTAAAAAATACACTGTGATATTTTCCTGCTAAATTCTTAGCCTAAATAGAATCTTATTGCACGAGAGGCCAATCTTCAAATTCTACCTCCGCCGAGGCCTAGAAGATGTCTGTTTGTAGTTCGTTTGTGATCTGTGACAACAAAATGCCCTGCTGAATCCAGAACATTTTCTGAGTGCTTCAAACAAGGAAGTTGGCATACTAGAAATCCATATATGAATTGTGATATTACTCTCCAAATGTCAGCTGATGAAGGACATTGCAGTTGCATGGAAAACATAGTTTTACATTAATTCATCAAGTAACTCATGTAAGGCTGTATTTTACTAAGATTTGAACAAGAGATGTCATGAAACAAGGAAAGTATAGCTGAGTATAAATTTTGGTAGGAAAAAAAAACTCTGTTTAGATATGCACATTATATAAGCTGAATAGGATGAAACTATGCTATCTGCAAATCAAAAGGTATTATTTATCTTTGCCCATCTGGCTATATGGGACATTTTTATTAAATTATGTTTTCAGAAAGGATAATATGCATAATAATAAGCTCCTAGAAAAGATATGCTCCTTTTCTAAACCCCAGCACCTTAAACTGAATAGTTTGGCTATATTATAAGTGTTATGTCTTCTAAGGTAAAATATTTCCAACATAATATATCTTTTTCTCAGTGTCACATAATCATTATGATGAATAATAATTAATACATTGCAATACAATGACACTTGAGTTTTGATTTAGGTGGGTTTCATTTTATTCATTGTTATAGGAACTCATATGTGAGGAGATCATGTGAGTAAACTGATCCTCAAGAGATTGATCCTCACTAGTGTGGAGAGAATGTAGAGTGCCAAGAAAAGGTCCTTCAGTAGACATCTGAGCCAGTAGCTCAGCTTCCTTAGTAGCTCAGTAGCCTGAAGTCAGATTCTGCATCTATAAAACAAGGAAAATATTAACAGCTACAGCTAGAGTAAAGAAATAAATGGTATAACATGTGTGGAGCACGTACAAGAGTTCCTGGTACGTGTTAGAGATTAATAGCTATTAATGTGGGTACAGATAAGTGAACAGCAACAACATCATTGCATGGACTTTGCTCCTTTGGGCAAAAAGCTTTTCTACTTTCTTCCTGGTTGTCAGCTCTGTTTGGTATAAAGCAGTTTGGTCATAAACTACATTTTGCTGAAATATGAGCACTACTTATATTCCTTTGGATAAACCACACACATGAGAAACAGACATTCTCACAGTAAAGGGAAGTTTTGATGATAAACAAAGACCAGTTCCCAGGAGACTGAGTATGGTTCTAGAGCTGATGAGATTACCTTATGTATAATGGAGCTGTGCCAGGAGCCAGCATTGCTCTTTTCTGAATGGAAGGTATGTGCTATAGGAAGAGATTTTGTGCAACAATTTTCTTTAAGTATAAAAAAAAAAAAAAATCACTGGGTAAAGAAGGGCCCTTGGAATTCTCCAGGTACTTGACTTTCACCCTGACTCCACATGGTGAAATGAGCATGAGGTAAAGATGACTATGTTTAAGTTATAAAACATAAAGATGGCCATATTTAAGATATGAAATTATATTGTTTGAATCCAAATTCCACACTAGCAGAAATCTTAATTCCAAAATCACAATCATTTCAATGTTATTGATATGATTTATTAACATCATAAAATGTCAAACAGAAGACAAGATTCTCTGTTTCTTGAGAAAATTAATTTCCTCCTTTGTATAAAATCAATATAAGATTATTCAGCAAAATTCAGCAAAATTCTTCCTCAATGCTCTAATTTTTCACTAAAATGCTTTTGTAATAATCTTAACATGACTTCCTCAACCTAGCTATTTTCCAGGCAATTTAACCCACTTTGCTGAACCTAGAAAAATGTTATAACTTAGGTTGAGATTTCCCAAATGAATATACAGTAGATTGTACAATACACAACTGAACTATAATGGATTAGGATAAATCACATATTATTAGGTACAAACACATTAATAACATTCAACCCTAACTAGTGTATCTCCTAGCTCATTACATAAATAACAATTTCTTTATTATGCTGAAGGACAAACATTTCTGTCCTTAGCAAAAAAAAAAAAAAATGGTCAGGGGGAGGGGAAAGATGGCCAACTAGAGACAACTTTTGCAAAAGCTCTTGTCCAGAGAGAAAAGTTGGACTGGAGTGAACTCGGAGAAGTGGAAATTGGGGAGTTAAGCACAAGGAGAAGAAATCAAAGTGCACATCATCCCCACTGAAACAAAATGTGAGTGCAAGACAGAGGAAGAAAGATAAGAGAGATCAGGTATGGACCAAGTAGATGGAAGGTGGCTGGTGCTGAACGGGAGGGAAGATTCCTCTTCCAACCAGGAGGCTGCCTGGAGGCTTCCACCAGTGAGCTAGGAATAAAAGTCCTCTTTTCTTACCCCACAAAAGAAAGCCAGAAGGTCCCATTTGTCTTGCACCTGGGAATTTCCACCTGTCTGGTACCAAAATGAACAAATTTTCTCTCCAAAGTCCTGAACCCACAGCCCCTCTTCCCCCACTCCAGTTGCCTGATGACTGCACCCTGCAGACGCTGGTGTGTTTGGCAATATCTATGAGAGATCTCTGCATTGTGGGGGCTTCTAAGCAGGCTGTGCCCTTCCTCCTGCTCTGAGAGAAAACAGTGTCACCACAGCACAAACTTTGCCTAGCATGGTCTCTGCTGGTCTCCCTCCTCCAAGGCGGAACCTTTCTCCTACTTCCTGGAGAGGCTTTTCCCAATGCCTACACCCACGGACCCCCAACTCCCCACCTAACAACTTAGAGAGAGAAAGATCTAGTCTCAAGCAACCTTTCCTGGGAAAGTCCAGGAACCAGATATTTCTCCAACCCCCCAGCCACAGGTGATGGCTATATTTTGTCAAGTCTGCAGTTAGAACTTTGTGGGAAAATACCGGAGCTTCATTGAACTTGTTTACATAGGGGTGCTTAGCCCCAGAGCATGAACCATCAGAGTGAGATAGTTAACACTCTCACCCAGAACTGTTAGCAGTTTCCCCTCTTTTAGCTGCCATTGCTGGGTGGCCACAGGTTCATGGCTAATTTCAATTTGTTTATATAAAGGGGAGATGGCACTATGAGATAGTAACAGTAAATTTATACCCAAATTCCCCCACTCCACTTGTCAGCAACAGGCTACAACAAATCGAATCACTAACAGCTGGGACTCCAGTGAAATAAGAAATACAGCAGCCCCTTTAAACTAGGTGGAGAACAGGATGACACTAGACAGAATCAATTTGTACTATCTAAGTAAGGCCTGGACCTCATGCTGCAGCCTTGGGAAAAGGCCACAAGCATAATCTCCAGCTCATCCATGAAGGGATAGTAAACTCCATTTCCTGGAGCCTCCAGATCTGGCTTCAAACACCAGTTTTAGTTGCCAAATAGATGTGCGGGATACTTCCTAAGGGTCCCCAATTAGATTATCTCTCAATAACTATTTAGAAACAACCTAATATTTCAGCTAAAAACTATAATTAATATCAAAAATAAGCTGAAATTACACATAGGGATGAACCAGCAGAAGAATCCTGGCAACGCAACAAATCAGAACAGATCATCTCCCCTAAGAGATTAAATGAGAAGGACACAAGGAGACGAAATCAAAGTGCACATCATCCCCACTGAAACAAAATGTGAGGGCAAGAAAGAGGAAGAAAGACAACAGAGATCAGGTATAGACCAAGTAGACTGAAAGTGGCTGGTGCTGAAGGGGAAAGGAGATTCCTCTTCCAACCAGGAGGCTGCCTGGGGCTCCAGGAAAATATCATCCATAAAGAAATCACTGAAATGTCAAATAGAATTCAGAATATGGATGGCAAATAAGATGGACGAAATTGAGAAAGAAAAATGGAAACCAAAAAATGATTCAAAAATTGTCTCAAGAAATTAGTGAAATGAAGGACAAAGTCATAAAGGATCTGGACATAATGAGGAAAGGTATAGCAGAACTTAAAGTATTAAAAAAATGCATCCAAAGAGCTTCAAAATGCAGAAGAGAGCCTCAGTAACCATAGAACGTAGAGAAGAAAGAATTTTAGAAATTGAAGGTAAGACTTTTGAACTAACCCAATTACTCAAAAAGGCAGAGAAAAAGAAAACAAAAACAGAATATTCCCTGAAAGATTTATGGGATTACTCCAAAAGATCAAACATTCAAATTATAAAGATTCCTAAAGGCGAAGAAAATGGCCCTAAAAGCACTGAAGCGCTACTTCAAGACATCAGGGTGAAGAATTTCACAAGCTTTACAAGAAACACAGAAATCCAGATAGTAGATAATGTCAGAACTCAATCCAAATAAAACATCTCCTATACATATTGTAATTAACTTTGCCAAAGTCAATATAAAAGAGAAAATCTTGCAAGCACCCAGGCATAAAATAAGTCTTACTTACAATGGGAAAAATATCAGGATGACTGCAGACCTTTCAGTTAAAACAAGGTAGAAGAGGGTGGTGATCGCTCGTTAATTGTCTTAAACAAAACAATTTTCAGCCCAGGATCCTACATCCTGCCAAACTGAGTTTCATTTGTGATGGAGAAATCAAATATTTTGCTGATATGCAAATGCTGAGGAAATTTGCCACAACTAGAACAACTCTGCAGAAAGAGCACAGACCCATTCTTCATACTGACCAAATGATGATTCATCACCAATGTAAACACACCCAAAAATTAAAGCCTAGCTTCCACAATGATGCAAAGAGTAAAACTAAACACTGGACCTCCACAAAACAAGATGAATAAGATTCCTGCATACTTATAAATTTTCTCAGTAAATGTGAATGGCTTGAATTCACCAAAAAAGAGGCACAGACTGGCTGACTGGATACAATAGCTCAAACCCAGTATATGCTGTTTCCAAGAAACATACCTAACCTAAGATAATACAAGATCAGGGTGAAGGGATGTAGAAGAATCTTCCAAGAAAATAGAAATTAGAAAAAGCAGGAGTTATAATCTTATTTGCAGATATAATTGGATTTAAACCAACAAAAATAAGGAAAGATAAGAATGGGCACTACATACTGGGTAAGAGAAGGATACAATATAAAGAAATTTCAATATTTAACATTTATGCACCTGAATGCTTCTGGAAACATAAAATTCACCCTATATGGTCTAAACAATGATGACTTCTAGCCCCATAATAGTTGGAGATTTCAACACCCCCTCTTACAGAAATGGACAGATCCTCTAAGCAGTAACTAAACAATGAAATAATGGACTTAAACATCACCCTAGAACAAATGGACTTACCAGACATATACAGAAAATTTCATCCTAATAAAACTGAGTACACATTCTTCTCATCAGCCCATGGATCATTCTCCAAAATTGATCATTTCTTAGGGCAAAAATCTAACCTCAACAAATTTAAAATTTATAAATTATTCCTTGTATCTTCTTGGACCATCGTGGAATAAAAGTTGAACTCAACACCAACAGAAATCTTCATGCCCACATAAAGTCATGGAAACTAAATAAACTTAGGCTGAGTGACATCTGGGTTAAAGGATGAGATTAAGAAGGAAATGATTAGATTTCTCAAACAAAAATATAATAAAGCTATGAACTATCAAAACCTGTGAGATTCTGCAAACTATAATAAAGCCACGAACTATCAAAACCTGTGGGATACTGCAAAGTTCCTTCTTAGAGGAACATTTATAGATTCAGTGCCTTCATCAAGAAAATAGAAATATGGCAAGGCAGCAACCTAAAAGACCATCTCTAATTACTGGCAAAGAAAGAAAAATCCAACCCCAAACCTAGAAGAAGGAAAGGAATAATCAAAGTCAGAGCAAAATTAAATGAAACAGAGAACACAAGAATCATTTGGAAGATCAGTGAAACAAAAAATTTGTTCTTTGAAAAGATTAATAAAAGTGATAAACACTGGACCAAAATAACAAGAAACAGAAAGATTTCGAATAACTTCAATCAGAAATGAAAAGGGGGAAATAACCACAGTTATCAGATAAATCCAAAAGATCCTCAATGATTACTACAAAAACCTCTATGCTAAAAAATTTGAAAAGGTAGAGGAAAGGGACCATTATCTAGAATCACACCACATTCCTAAACGCAACCAGAAATTAGAAATTTTGAGTAAACCTATATAAAGTACTGAAATTACATCAAAAATACAAAGTCTTCCAAAAAAGAGAGGCCCACACCAGATGATTTCATACCAGAATTCCACCAAACCTTCAAAGAGAAACTAGTACATATGTTACACAACTTATGCCAAAACATAGAGAAGGAAGGGATCCTCCCCCAACATGTTCTACAGAGCAGATATCACCCTGATTCCAAAACCAGGAAAGGACCCAACAAAGAAGGAAAACAATAGACCAATATCATTAATGAATATCAGTGCAAAAATATTAAATAAGATCCTAGCAAAAGAAAGTATAGCTACAGATTTAAAACATCATACATGATGATCAGAAGGGTTTTGTCTCAGGGATGTAAGGTTGGATCAATATATGGAAATATATAAATGTAATTCACAACATAAATAAAAGCAAAACCGAAAACCATATGATCTTCTCAAATGATGCAGAAAATTCAACAAAATACAGCTTCCTTTTCAGAAAAAAACATTTAAGAAAATAGGCATAAATAGGATACTTCTTAAACTTATAGAGACCATCTACAACAAACCCATAGCCAATATCAGATTGAATGGAGTAAAACTGAAAACATTTGCACTTAGAACTGGAACCAGACAAGGATGTCCACTATTGCTACTGCTATTTAACATAGTGCTGGAATTTCTAGCCAATGTGGTAAGGCAAGAGAAGAAAAACAGGGTATTCAAACGGGGACAGAGAAGTTCAAATTTTTGTTTTTTGTGGATGACATGATCTTATACCTGGAAAACCCTAATGACTTAACTACGAAGCTCTTAGAAGGGATGAAGGAATATAGTAGCATTTCAGGATACAAAATCAACACCCACAAATCAGTAGCCTCTATGCATGCCAAGAACAGTCATCTGAGAATAAAATCAAAGACTCTATACCTTTTACAGTAGCTCCAAAAAGATGAAATATCTGAGTATATATCAAATGAACAATGTGAAAGTATCTATAAAAAGAACTATGAAATCCCAAAGAAAAACAAACTGAAGATATCAACAAATGGAAGAACATACCATGCTTTTGGCTGGGAAGAATCAACATTGTTAAAATGTCCATACTACCCAAAGTGATCTACAGATTTAATGCAATCTCCATCAAAGCACTAACATCACACTTTGAAGAACTTGAAAGAATAGTAATTTATTTTATATTGAACCATAAAAACTCAAATAGCCAATACTATTTTTAGAAATAAAAGCAAATCTGGAAGCATCAATATACCAAGCTTCAGGTTATACTCTAAGTCTATAGTTATCCACGCAGCATGGTACTGGCACAAAAATATAGATATAGACCTATGGAATAGAATAGAGAATCTAGAGATAAACCCAGCCACATATTGCTATTTGAACTTTGATAATGCAAACAAAAGCATGCCCTGGGGAAATGAATTTCTATTTAATAAATGGTGCTGAGAGAATTGGTTAGCCACATGTCGATGACTGACACTAGACCTGCACCTTCACCACTGACAAAAATGGACTGTTGCTGGATAAAAAATTTAAATTTAAGACCTGAAATAATAACAATTCTAGAAGAGAGTGTAAGGAAAAGCTTGACAGTATTGGCCTGGGAAAAGATTTTATGAACAAGATCCCCCCTGGCGACTGCAGCAACACCAAAAATAAATAAATAGGATTTGATCAAGCTAAAAAGCTTCTGCACGGCTAAGTGTACTACAACTAAAGCAAACAAACAGCATTCAGAATGGGAGAATATTTTTGCATGCTACAAATCTGACAAAGAACTGATAACTAGAATCTACAGAGAATGCCAGTTAATAAGAAAAGAGCAAACAACCCCATTTATAAGTGGGCAAGAGGCTTGAACAAAAGTTCTCTGCAGTTGACAGAGAACTGAATGGCCCACAAACACATGAAAATATGCTCATTTTCCCTGATGTTCAGAGAAATACAAATCAATACCACTCTGAGATATCATCTAACTCCAATAAGATTAGCCCACTTCACAAAATCCTAAATTTGCAGATGTTGATGTGGATATGGAGAGAAAGGAACACTTTTGCACTGCTGGGATTGCAAACTAATATAATCTTGTATGAAAATAAGTATGGATAATTCTCAAAGAGCAAAATGTTAACCTTCCATTTTATCCCTCAATCCCAATACTAGGTATCTACCCAGAAGAAAAAAAAAATTACCACAAGGACATTTGCACTAGAATGTTTATTGTGGCTCAATTCACAACAGCCAAGTTCCATAAACATATGAATGGATTAACAAACTATGGAATGTGTATACCATGAAGCACTATTCAGCCACAAGAGAAGATGGAGATTTTACATCTTTTGTGTTTACCTGGATGGAGTTGAAACACATTCTTTGTAGTAAAATATTTCAAGAATGGAAAAGAAAGTATCCAATGTACTCAATACTAATATGAAAGCAATATAGAAACAACTACATGTCCACATGAAATAAAAAACACAAGTAAAGGGGGAGAGTAGAAGAGGGTGAGAAGCAAGGAAGAGGGAAGGTGATTGGTGGGATCTCACCCAAGGTCACAGTGAGAGGGTATTCCTCACACCCCCTTGGTGAAGGGCTCAACTACAACTTGAACTTCATCTTACAAATGAAAACAATGTAACGTAAACACTTAAATTTCTGTACCCTAGTATTAATCTGAAATTTACAAAAAACATAAAATAAAATAAAGTATAATAAAATAAAATGCTGGGCAGATAAAATGCACTGTGTACTTATGAATCAGGAAAAAAGAAGAAGGCAACATTTATGTTTATCGTAAATAAACCTGACTTTGATTTTGGACTCTATCAACATAAACAAAGGATAGAAAAAAAGAAGTTAAAATGAAAGAAAACAGTTTCTTGAGGACATGTGTGAATGATATCATTGTTTTTTTCTTATCACTAAGTCTACTATTCATACAAACTTATTAGCTGTATTAAACACGTATTTATCAAACCTGCCTTTCTAAGACCCAAGATGATTGTTTATAAGTGTAGATCATGTAGATTTCTACCATGATTCTGTTGCTCTGAAGAACACCCAAGAATTTGTGATTCTTATGATGAAGTAGCAGGGGTGAGATTCCTTTATACCTTTAAATGCAACAATGATTTACATTAAATTTTATTTCCACTTTTTTTGTTGTTGTTGTTTAAATGTGAACAAAGCACTTACTATAGTCCAACTTAAACATATAAGGAAAATAAGAGTAGATAAAATGCGTGCCTATTTTCAAAATGGTCTATTGTAGTAAAGGAAATACACTATGTATCTCAAGAGGAATTATGTGATAAAGGCTAACCTTGAGCATATTCAGTCATTCAATATTCATCATTCACTCAATACATATCAGGCACCTATTTCAGAATAGGCACCATGTAAAAGTAGGCAGCTGCAAAAATGAACAAAAGCAAGCATGAGTTCTGCCTTCAGGGAACTGCCAGTCTAGGAAAGAGAAAGATGTTACACAAAGTCGTGAGACATTACATATAAAGTACAAAGTGTGTTATGGAGGCAAGGGATGTGATTCTTGATGTACATGGCATGTGACGGCACTGTACATCACATGCCATGTACATCAAGAATCACATCCCTTGCCTCCATAACATGCTTTATTTATGAAGTATGATCTAGCTGTCACATGCCATGTACATAAAGAATCATATCCCTTGCCTTCATAACATACTTTAGTTTTTTGAGTAAACAAACTACAGTTGAGGATGAGAATCTAGTTACGATATCAAAGAAGGGAACTATTTTAGGCAATAGGAAGTGTATGTACAAAAGACTTGAGGTGAGAAAAATCACAGATATGTGAAAAAAATAAAACTGACATGCTTAAAAAAAAAAACTGATATGCTTAAACCTCAAAGAGGAAGGGAGAGAATTGAGTGAGGAGATGCTGAAAAGATCAGGCTATTCAGGGTCTCTAAATAAACCAAATCAATTCATGGTGGGGGTGGAGAAGAAGAAGTTGGGGCTTACAGTGTATGACACACCTATTGAAGGTGGAACACAAGTATAAGAGGGACTTTACCTAACAAATGCAAACAGTGTAATCTAATTCTTTGTACACTCAATGAAACTAAAACAATAAAAATAATAATAATTAGGATTGTATATGTCAAAAAAAAAGAAAAAAAGAAGTTTTGTCTTTCTTTTAAAAATAAGTGGTCAGTAGTATGATCGTGTGATAAGATTTGCAATTAGAAAATATTATTTGGGCTGCGATATGGAGAATTGACACAAAAGAGAAAGAATGTATCTGTACCTATGAGAAAGATAAGAATAAATTGAATTAGGATGCTAACAGCAGAGAATAAATAAATAGATGGATGTAAAATGTGTTCCAGAGGCCAAAGGAACATGTCCTGGTGATTAATTTATCACTGTAAATGTGATAGAGGGTAGTGGGCTGTAGGGGAAAGAAGTTTCAGAGACAGTTATGACCAGCTGAGATAGGGAATAGTACGAGAGGGTCAAGGTTTAGGATGGAGGAAGAGCCTATGAGAGTGGTTTGAACATAATCAGTTTGAGGGCCGTGGAGAGAGTCTAGTAGGGTGAGTAGCAGTTGGGAATTCAGGTCTGCAGCTCAGAGAACCAGACTATAGATAAACACTTGTGAATCACCAAGTGTAGACAGAAACAGGGGGTGTAACTGAGAATGGCTAAGGATATAAAAGAGGAACAAAAGAGATCACCAGATATGACCTTGAAGGAATATAGCAATTATTAGCAAAAAGGAGGCTATCGCAAAGGAGACCAAAAAGGAAAGAAAAATAAAAGATGGAGGATTCATAACTAGGCAATGTGAAATGATGAGGCATGGGATAATTTTTCAAAATCAAAGAAGAGCAATTAACTATATTAAGTAAGCAAAAAGGTCGACTAAGATGAGGTCTGGAAAATATCCATTGGAATTAACAACACAGATGTCATTGACAAAAAAAGCTTTGGCAAAGAGATGCAGCTGACAGTGACGACAAAGTCATAGTCACAAATTAATTAAGTTGAAGAATAAGGGGATAATGGTGGCAGTGAATACCGACTGGCATCTTTCTGTTTTTCTTTTTGAGAAGAGAGACGGTAGTGTTGATTTCAAATGACAATCAATGTTTCAAATACAATTTGTTCCAAATTTAAAACAGCAGAGCAGTCATTTCTACTTTCTTACTCATCCTTCTAACTTCCTTTACATTCATTTGTTTTCTGTTAAGTACCCCCGTGAGCCTCTCTGTCAATGAAGCTAGTGATTTTCTGTAATGAAGACTCCACCAAAACCTCAGAAGCCCTGTCACTCCCCACAGCATGTTCAAAGTTGCCTCTCCTGTCCTGGCATTCTATTCCCCCTCTTAAGTGAGCATGTGACTTAATTTCACCAAAAGGTTCACCCTATTCTACTCTGTTTTAAACAACTTAACCTCCAAGAAATAATTCAACTTCTCTTTAACAGTATTTGCTCAATCAAAAAGTTACTCAAGTGAGAGTGAATCTGAAGTGCTCCTTACAGTTCCTGAGATTCATAGCTCTCAATGATTATCAGTTGAATATAAATGCAAGTTACCTGAGAATGCATCTTTTTATTCAGTTTTCACTCAGTATCTTCATCTAACTAAAAAGTCAATGAGAATGACACAAAATATTAGAGATAAAATTGATGTTTGAATAGAAATTCAGATTAGGTCAAAATCATGAAGATACAGGGTTCTAAATTGCATAGTCGTCACCAGCACATTATTATAAAAAGATACATGGTGTGTTGTTTTAATTCAAGTTAAGTGAAGGTAGACTAGTTCAAGTAATATACAAAGACATTCCTCTCATTATTTACTAAAGAACTGAGTGATTTGGCTTTAAAATAATCTGTGTGTTAGATTGATTTTTCCAACTAAAAGTCCTTTAAAATAAATTTCCAAACAGAGAGGTAAAACAATTAAAATATATAACTTGCCTTAATCACTTTTTTTTTATATTATGGATGGGCAAACATATTCTACACAGAGGAAAGGAGATAAAATTGCCACTCATCCTTGACTTTGCTAATTAAAAGAGAAAAGCAAGCATATATATGGAGAAGTAGATGAATGGCAGAAGAGAACCTCCAAGAACCATTAAACTGAAGGAGGGTGGAAATTCAGGAATGAATTAAAAAACCTAGTGCGTGCATTTTGCTTTGTTGTGAGTAGTATATTTTTGATGTCTTAAACAGAACTTAATTCAAAGGAGGTTATTTACCAAAGTGCACAAGAATGAAAGGAATATCTATCCACTCAGTTATTTTCTGTTAGAAAGTAGAAGTTTTCCAAGACGGAAAAAGAAATGTTGAGGCACCAGTAATAAATGAAGGTGATTTTAATATTCTACTGATTAGTACAACATGACATAAATAAGGAGAAAAAACAATTATGAGATTCTGATTATGGTGAATAAATTGGAACTTTCTGTAGAAGAATCACGTTCATGCAGAGAAATCCTGAAAGGAAATCACAGACCCTATTCAGTAAGAAAAATCCTGTCTGTTCACTACCTTCTTCTCCCCACCTGCTGCCTTTGAAAGTAGGCTGCCTTATATTTCTTCTGTGTCCTAATTGTTTATCCATTTCTCCCCCTCAACTTGGCAACCACCAATTCTTTTAGTGTCTCTATAGTTTCGCCTTTTCCAGAATGTCAAACAGCTGTAATTGTACTGCATGTAGCCTTTTAAAGTTGGCTCCTACCACTTAGGTTCTGTAACAATAGTACCCTGGCTCTCAGGTCTGCTTGGTCTTTACTTGAGCCCTGGAAATGCAAGAAGATGCTTCTGCTGCACAAAGAATCCTTCCGTCATATACATCACAGATCTGTTCTCTTTCCAGGAAAGACTTAAGATGATTAATATTTTCATGTTGGAAATAACTAGAGTTACCTCTGCATAGAAATTTGAAACTAAAAGCCACGTAATCACAAAGTGAGTTCACAAGAGGGTCTTACATGTCTACCTCCTTCTTCATGTACAACTGGTATCATAGCCTTCGTGTCTTCACTATCACTTGAGAATCTCTCTGGTCTTCTATTTCTCAGAAGCCAATTATCTCTTTTGGTATGGGTGGTGGTTGTGGTAGTGGGAGGTCCTAATAGATCTGGTTGAAGTTATTTCCAAATAATTTTATGCTGCCTTCTCTCTCTCTCTCCCCCCACCATCTCTCCTGTCTTTCTGTCTTGCTCAGTATTTCTCTCCTTCTGATGATATATCTTTTTTTCCTCTATGCTTCATAGACCTTACCTTTCTTGAAATACCTGAAAAAGAGTAATATCCTTAGTATCACCTAAAGTGGTCTTTATATCTACTAATATTCTATATCTACTTTATATCTACTAAAGTCCTATAACCAGCCCTGCTAAATCATCAGAAATATGACCTGGAGTTTAGTATACATTCTCAAGAGTAGGTATAACACAAACTTCATAAACTTCCATAATTTTCTGAACTCAGTCCCTTGATGGTCAGCATAGGGATATTCCAACTGTTATTTATAAGGAGACAGTTCTCCAGGAACCTCCTATGTTTTTCAAAATCCAGGCATTAGTAGCCAATTTGCTCCATAACTATCCTTTAGGAATGCTTGTATAAGCAGAGAGCTAGAGAAAGGTAAAGATTCCATCTACAGAAAATTCACAGACTTTCATTAATTCCACAGAGTAATAAAGACATTCCAAAATAATAGAGAGAGAGACATTTCTCTTCCCTCCTGGGAGCAGATTTACATTCTTGGGCCTTTGAGTGAACCCTAATGACCTTTTGGCCTTGGCTTACTTTTTTTGTATTGTCCAATTTACTTTATACTCTCTGACTTTCAGTTTCCTATTTGTAGAATTCTAATGACGCTGGAAGATCAATTTAGTTCTTATGGCTACTTAATAGTAATTAATTAATAATAAACTTTATTATTAATTATAAAAGTCACTTAATTTTTATTACCTTTGATTTGAGTGCAGATTTTTTTTTTTTTTTTGAGACAGAGGCTCAAGCTGTCACCCTGGATAGAGTGCCGTGGCATATCACAGCTCACAGCAACCTCCAATTCCTGGGCTCAAGCAAGTCTCCTACCTCCACCTCCCAAGTAGGTGGGACTACAGGCGCCCGCCACAATGCCCGGCCATTTTTTGGTTGCAGTCATCATTGTTGTTTGGTGGGCCCGGGCTGGATTCGAACCTGCCAGCTCAGTCAGGTGTATGTGGCTGGAGCCTTCACCCATTGAGCCACAGGCGCTGAGTCATTGATTGCAGATTTAAAAACTTAATAACTACATTTTCCATTTCTAAATCCCAACCTTTTAGCAGCATGATTTTACAAAAATAAATACTTTAATCAGATTTAAAAGTTTCCTATATTGGCCAGGCGTGGTGGCTCACGCCTATAATCCCAGCATTTGGGAGAGCAAGGTGGGTGAATTGCCTGAGCTCACAGGTTCAAGACCAGACTGAGCCAGAGAGAGACCTCATCTCTAAAAATAGCCAGGTGTCATGGTGGGCACCTGTAGTCCCAGCTACTTAGAAGGCTGACGCAAGAGAATCGCTTAAGCCCAGGAGTTTGAGGTTGCTGTGAGCTATGACGCCACAATACTCTACCAAGGGTGACAAGGTAAGAATCTGTCTCAAAAAAAAAAAAAAGCTTTCTATATTTAAGTTTGTATATTAAACACTAGCCAGGAATTGTGGCTGGCTTCTATAGTCCCAGCTACTCAGGAGGCTAAGGCAGAAGGATCACTTGAGCCCAGGAGTTTGAGGTTGTTGTGAGCTATGATATCACAGTGCTCTATCTAGGGTAACAGTGTAAGACTCTGTCTCACAAAGAAAAAAACGCAAACTGTAAATTCTCTTCTTATTTGTTGTGAAACTTATGGATCTGTTAATTTCCCTCTACTTTTAGCCAACCTTTTACAATTTCTAACATGTCTTTCAGTTTGTTACAGGTGCAGGCTGATCATGCCTTTCCCAATATTCTGCCTCCCCCATGTTTGGAAGGAAATTCTGGTCTTGTTATTATTTAAGAGGTTCTTGTTTATCATATGTTAGTCCTGCTGATCCAAGCAAAAGATTGCTTTTAATTAATATTATAGGGTATTCTTTTGTAAGACAGAGAATGGGAGCAATTATAAAACATCTGGGGAAAATAACAATATAGACACAGAGTATATGGAATGCATGCAAATGGGGAAGGTCGCTTTTGAGTAGTAAGGGCCTTCATCGAGGTCGTATACAGAGACGTGGGAGCCACTGAATATGTGCCACATCATGAACTTGAAAAATAAAGAAGTACATTTGTTTATTGGAACAATGGAGGAGGAAATCAAAATGAGAAAGGGAAAATGGTAATGAAAAACAAGTCTTTCCAATGACTCTAATTGCAGATCTGAGAGGAGTAGGGGCTTGCCCTTAATGAGAACAAATAAAGGTCCCTGTACTCAGAGCCAGTTGGAAGCACCTAGACACACACACCATACCAAATCCATAATCAAGAACTTTTCATAACAACAAGAAGAGCAATCATTTCACTCAGAACGAATAACAAAAAAGAGACCTTATGACTGAACATACAGTAAGGGGATATCTGAAATTAGAAGAGCTTTATGAAAGGATGACAAGTTAGAAAATAAATTAGGTAATGGGAGAATTAAAAGTCTTAATAGTAGGAATAAAATGATTTTGCTTATTCTTTAAATATATCATGTATTGCTCTAATCCATGACGTGCTTCTTCAAAGTGGAATAACTCTGAAGTAATAGTATCCAAAGGAAAATGTGCCCTGGCCCTTCGGTCTGCTTGGTGTTTACTTGAACAAGTAGTTATCTCTGCTCCAGAGTTACCTTCTGTCATACATATCACGGGTCTCTTCTTTTTTGCGGAAAAGACTTAGCAATGATGAATATTTTAATGTTGTCAATATCTAGAGTTAACTCTGCATAGAAATTTGGGCCATGTAATCACAAAATTAGTTCTCATGAAGGGTCTTACATGTCTAGATCCTTCTTCATTTACAGGTAGTACGATAGACTTGTCTTTATCATGACTTGGGCATCTCTCTAGATTTCTATTTCTCAGAAGTCAATTCTTGCTTAATGGTGTTTGTGGTGGTGATAGTGGTGGGAAGGAGGAAGGGAGGTCCTGATAGAATGAGTTGAAGATTTTCCAATTAATTTTATACTGTCCTCTCTTTCTTGCTCTCTCTCTCTGTCTTGCCCTTCTCTCCAACCCCCCACGTCTGTCTCCATGTCTTATTCTGTGCTTCTCCTTTCGATGACACATCAGAAAAGCAGAGACCTCTGAAGTCTGACTGAAGACATGCCGAAAAGTTTAGTACACAGCTCCTTCATCATTTTGCTGGATGACAGACACTTTCCACAGGGAGAATTTATCTACACCATCCCACCACTTTAGATGTAGGGAGATTATCTTCAGAAACATACTGAAATAAGGGAAAGAGAAACTTTTGAGTTGAGAAGGAAGTCTACTTTCTTGTTCATCTTCTAAGCCATCTATTGCTCTTAATCCTTTTTAGGATTCTTAACTCATGAGACAGCTTTATATATAATTATTCAAATAACTATATTATGACCATAGCATTGAAGTGATGTATTATTTTTAGACAGATCATAAAATCTGGAATTATTTAGGCCTGTGTTTGAATTAGAATATCAAACTGGACACTACATGATGCTGGAAAAAGTACATAATCTATTAAAGTCTCCCTTTTTAGCTATAAAATAATATCTACTAATTAAATGGTATACATAAAAACCTTGTTTAGTGGTTCAAAACATATATTTTTTTGTTTTAAAAAAAATTTCACTATATTTTTGAGACAGAGTCTCACTTTGTAGCCCTTTGCAGAGTGCTGTGGCATCACTGTTTACAGCAACCTCAAACTCTTGGACTTAAGCAATTCTATTGCCTCAGCCTCCTAAATAGCTGTGCCTGCCACACACCTGGCTATTTTTAGACATGGTCTCACTCTCTCATTCTCTCTACAGCTAGAGTGAATATTTTTAATGTTTAAGTTTTATATTTATTAAGTAAAAAAGATCCAAGATTGACTTGAAACCTAATATTTCTTTATTTTTAGCCAAAGATATAGCTAAATATTCCTTTATCTTTAGCCAAAATTATACTGTTAACTCAAAAACGACTTTTTAATCCAAGGAGTTAATGTAATAGCAGTAATGTGAACCAAACTGATAAATAGCAAATGTGGGATGAGTCATATTTACAAAAAAAACTTCCTGCCATGGCCCTGTAGCCTTCTAAATACAAAAAGCAAATTCCATCCAGTAGTATTATCAGGTTCTCTTTTATATTGTCGATGACAAATATCAACTTTTTGTTTAAATTTCAAAGTTTTAAATGCTGGAAAATCTTTAATACATCTATTTCCAAAATAGATGCAACAGTCCTCTCACTACTCTAAATTTGAAGGAGTATGTTTGTGTTTGATATTAAATTAAAATGTATTTGATTTTGATATTTATCTATGATCAGTTCCATTTCTAAGAAGTTCCCTTATGATTCACAAATATGATGGACAACATAGTTCTTTAAGGACCCAAACCATAATCCATTTATGTCATTAAATACTTCCTTTAGGCAGGGCTAATAGAAGTTCAGTTTCTTTAGTGCTTGCATGCAGAGCAGTCTTTGAACGTCTTTGACTCGTGTTATTGCAGAGTGAATGGTTGCATATGTTGTTGTGTGCTGCCTCCTAGTGGAGAAGGGTAAAACTATGACTCACAAGTATGGCACGGCCTCAATAAACCTTCATTCATGTCATTGTTTTCCCAGCTCTGTTCAAGATAGAAATTTAGGAACAAAAAATATTTAACATAAGCTTACACATTTTATTTCCTCCCTGTACTATGTTCGTATACATCAAAATAGGTCACAAATCTTGTCCACACAAATATGCTGTACTCGCTGCCAATCCTAGCAAATAATGTCCTCTTTTAATTTATGAAAAAAATTAAGGAGAAGCAGTTAGACAGTCTGGGTTCAGATCACATCTTCCTTGCCCTGTGATCTCAGAAAAGTTGCCCCAATGCTAAGCCTTAGTTTTTTCATATGTAAAATGTTAGTTATCCCATAAAATGTTACTTACACCATATGACTACTGGGAGAATTAAATTCCATGTAGAATGCACTTATAATAATTTCTGAAATATAACACATGCTTAATAAGTTTCAAAATTATTTGAATGTATGAATTAATTCTTTATGCAACCGGAATCTCTATTTTAACTTCTCTGAAAGCAACTTCGCTCTCTACCTCAACATGTATTTATGGGAAAGGTGTCTTATTCTTTCAAAGGTTCTACTCCACACCTGTGTTCTTCATGTTAGCTTCTACCACATTACTTTTCTCCATGATTCTCTTCTAATGATTCTCTCTTTTAAAGTTATTTTTCTTTGCACTGATTTTCCTTCTGTGAGCCCATACATGCTTTTCTATTTTGAATTATACCCTTATCACAGTCTTTCTGGTCAAAATCCAAATTGCTAAATACTGGTCTGCGTTGGCCATTTCCCTGAGTCCTATTCCTTAAGCCTTCATTTTAAGTTTATAACTATAATACTATTTTTCTCACTCGACCAAAACGGTTGCTTTCAAGGTCACTGAGTTTGATCTCCTTTGCAGGTCTCTGTTTAATACCCAGGTCTCTGTTTAATACCCAGGTCTCTATTTAAAACCCAGGTCTCTGCTCTTGCTCTGCGTGAACTATTCACAGCACTGACATGACTTCCTTCTTCAGTTTCAGAACACAGCTCTGTTCTCCTCCCTTCTTACATTTCACCCTCATATCGACTGCTTAAGTATGGATATACCCTTGAATCATCATTTTGCCTCATTTATTTTTGTTCTGTACTGTTTCTGATCTTATCTTTATTTTCATCTTGTCACTCATTGCCCCTCTGTGAATGAGTCTCAGATCCACCACTTTCAGCCACATTTCACCATATGTTCTGGAGCCTGATAGCCATCATCATGTGCAGAACACTGGTATCTTTTCCTTAAACCATCTCCTGCATTTTCCTCATTTCTGTATTTTTGACATTCTACACATTACTCAGGCGCATACCACTAAACTGATCTTGATTTATTTCACCTTCCTATTGCCTTTCATCTATTCTGTCAAAAGTCTTAAATCTCCAAAAATGTTTTCTTTTTACAATCAACCCTTCTTTTGTTTCTATTCCCATAGCTACAATTCTAGTTAGGGTTCTTGTCACGTGATACTGAAAGAATAATTGTCTCCTACCTGAACTCCCTGAAGGTAGGTTCTGTTCATTCTAAGTGATTCAAACACTTTCATAAGTCCTACCTTTCTAACCCAG
The DNA here is from genome assembly GCA_963573935.1 of Arctocebus calabarensis. Classification (NCBI taxonomy): domain Eukaryota; kingdom Metazoa; phylum Chordata; class Mammalia; order Primates; family Lorisidae; genus Arctocebus; species Arctocebus calabarensis. Next base: position 84,307 of record CAUYON010006251.1, on the reverse strand, counting down.
TGCTTCCTCTATTCACCTCTTGCTCTAAAACTTTCACATTGATGGCATTTCAGAATTTCATACAGTCAAAAGGATATGAAGTTTGGAAAGTAAGTTAGGAATCGTGTATTCCAACCTGCTCATTGCATTAATGAGGAAACTTAGCCCTAGATAATTTACTTGGTTTAGGAGAGGTTGCAGAGCTAGTCGGCAGCAAACTAGGATTTAGGCCTCATACATGTCAGTTGAGTTTCCTGTGCAATTGTATAATTTGCTGCCAACAGGGTGATCCCTTAGACTAGTAGATGAGACCTGTGGAATCTGGGTTCTGCCAAACTCTCCACATGTGGCCATCCGTACAGTCAGTCTGGTCTGTTCATTGGCTCTTAAGCACACCTGTGCAAGGCTTTCTACGTGTCTTTGCTTATTCTATTATTTTTTACTGGAATAATCACTACTATTTTCTAACTTTTATCTTTACTGTAACAAACTCACACAAGTCCTGTGTCTTCCATTAAGGTTTCACATTTTAATCCTGCTAATTATTATTTCTTCTCAGCGATTGTAACAATAATTGTTTTTTCTTAAGTTTGGCACAAATGCTTTATGTTTTTATATTTATTAAGAAAATTGAGTCTTTTTTCATAATAACCTATTCTTCTTCTATTTTATAGTACAGCAACCGTGTGGTTTGAGAAATTGTTTGGGGGTCTAAGGATGGGCACTCTTTAAGACTCTGACTTAGAATGCTAAACCTTGGAATTGCTAAGTTACTATTCTTCTAAAAATTATAATCCATGGATATGAGACCCATACGACTAGCACCTAAGAATAGTGCAAACAGAATCAATTGAAACAGAGCCAGCCAATTGATTAATAAATCCTTATCCTCCCTACCTTAGAATTTGACATTGAAATATGGTTTTTTTTATTTAACTCAAAGTAATATGAATACTTTTCTACCTTTGCAGAGTAAGGCATTGTAATTGTCCCAACAAGACTTTTAAATCTGTGAGAGATATCATGTCTTACATATCTTTAATGTAAGAAAATGTATTGATAGTTACATTGTAGTTTACATAGTTTTACATACTATTCTTTACTATCCATATTATATTTCTTTTTTTTTCTTTTCTTTTTTTATTATCTTTATCATTTAATCATAGCTGTGTACAATAGTGTAATCAAGGGGTACAATGTGCTGGCTTCAAATACATTCTTAACTATTTTCATCAACCTGATTAACATAGCCCTCCCAGCAATTTCTCTGTTATTATCTGAAGACATTTGTATTCTGCATTTAGCAAGGTTCACCTGTACCCTTCTAAGATGTACCATAGGTGTGGCCCCACCAATTACCCTTCCTCCGCCCCTCCCTCCCCTCAGCCCTCTCAACCCTTGCCCCTTTCCCTATATTCTTGTGTTATAGTTGGGTTACACCATTCATATGACAGCTATATTATATTTCTATGTTCCTTATATCTTATAGAAATGCTTCTGAATAGGTCCACCTAGCACTGAGAAGAATTCCTTTACACTTAGACCAAAATATGTATGTGTGTGTGTGTGTGTGTGTGTACATAGATATATTGCAATAGTAGAAAAGCTTCCAGTAATTTTTAGATAATAATCATCACAACATGTAGTAAGTTCAAATCCTGGGATTCCCTGGAAATCCCTCTCTACCTTCCAACCCAGGAGGCCAGCTCTGAGCAATCTATAGGAAGTTTATACCATTCACTTACCATAATCATTGTATACATCAAAACATATTAGTTCTATACTGTATAATTTCTGGTTGTGTTTCTTCCCAAATTTCCAAGATAGAAAATAATTAATAGATGCTAGTATCTTAATTGTACAAAGAAAGAAAACATAACACACCCATCATGGTTTTCCTCCTCCTTTTAAATTTCTGTGTTATTAAATTTATTTTTAAACTATCAAATTATATGTTAAAACAGTATCAATATAGATATTGTTTTACCATCCAACATATAGTCCTTTCCTTTCTTCTTCTTTTTTTTGGTAGAGACAGAGTCTCATTTTATCGCCCTTGGTAGAGTGCCGTAGCGTCAGACAGCTCACAGCAACCTCCAACTCCTGTGCTTAGGTGATTCTCTTGCCTCTGGCTCCCTGAGTAGCTGGGACCACAGGCGCCCACCTCAACGTCCGGCTATTCCTCGGTTTTGCAGTTTGGCCGAGGCTGGGTTTGAACCTGCCACCTTTGGTATATGGGGCCAGCACCCTACTCGCTGAGCCACAGGCGCTGCCCACCCTTTCCTTTCTTCTTATTAGAGTCTTAACCTTCAGTCATGTGTTGTATTAGACAGAATTCTCTAGAGAAACAGACAAATAGGATGTTCATTTATTTAGAGAAATTTATTTTAAGGAATTGGTTCACATGACTGTGGGGGCTAGCAAGTCCAAAATCTGCAGAGCAGGCTGGCAGGCTAAAAATTCTGAGAGTCAGTGTTGCATTCCCAAGTCCAAAGGCTGGAATCTCATGCAAAATTCTGTTACAGTGTAGAGACATACTTCCTCCATGTTTGTGCAACACCAGACTTTGCTCTCAAAGCCTTCAACTGATTGAATGAGGTCCAGTCCCATTATGAAGGGCAATTTTCTTTACTCAAAGTCTACTGATTTAAATTTAATCACATCTCAAAAGTACCTTGCAGAAACATATAGACTGATATTTGGGCCAATAACTGAGCATCATAGCCTAACCAAGTTAAACATAAAATTAACCATCACATGAGCTTGGAATAGAATGGACTCTATACGGAAGTCTGATTTCAAGACTCAATTTGTAACTCAATCCCAACCAATAGGGTCATTACATTTTTCTATCTGTAGCGATTAGCTCCGGCATGAGTATAGAATCAAATCAAAGAAACAGTCAAGAGTAGAAATTCTGTTTAAAATATTAATAAAAATGTTTACTTATCAGATGATTAGGAACATTGAAGCATAGCTTATAGCTGGCAGTGGCTATTTTGCCAGTCTGGAAGTTAACATTACATACAGAATGGAACTGAGAGAAAAGAAAAGATTTAAAAAAAAATAAAGATTATTCATTTTGTGTATTCAATTGTATCTGAGGCAAAACCTACAAATATACTTTCACTGAGATAAACAAATACACTCATATTTTTGCTTGCTTACATCAATTTGGATTTTTTTTATAACTTGAAAGTTGAATTAGCCTTTACCATGAGAAAAAATGCATCATATACTTATTATAAAGAAAGACAATCCATCTAAAACGTGCATTGTCTTATTATTGACTTTATTCTCAAGCATAACATTTCCAAATAAACATATTTGTTGTTTTCCATGGAAATAGATATAGCTCAATTGTTTAATTATCCTGACATAGACATTGATGACCCTTTATTATACTGTTTGTATCTACATGCAATTCTAATGAAGAAAAAAACTTTTTATCTTTTATTTTGCAATAGTTAAGTAAAATCAAGTAATCCTTGATTTTATTTACCTTTGTCACTAAAAGTTTATTATTCAAAGGTAAATAAAATCAAGGATTACTTGATTTTACTTAACTATTGCAAACCTTAAAACCTTTACAATTTTAATTACACAATATGCTAATAAGATAGACATCAACATGCAAAATAATGAAGTTAGACTCCTACCTCACATAATGTGTTAAAAAAATTCAAAATGAATCACAGACCATATGTAAAAAGTAAAACTACTAAACTCACATAGAAGTAATCTTCATGACCTTGGGCTAGGATGACTCCAAATGCAAACATAACAAAAAATAAATTAGACTATATTAAAAATTTTAAAGTTTGTGTATTAAGGGATACTATCAAGAAAGTCAAAAGGCAACTTATATGTTGGGAGAAAGTGTTTTGGGAGAAGGTGTTTGCAAATCATTTATCTGTCAAGGAAATTGTATCCATATATATAAAGAACACTTACAATTCAATAATAAAAAAGACAACCCAATTTAAAAATGAAGAAAGTATTTAAACAGATATTTCTCTAAGGATATACATATGATCAATAAGCATATGAAAAAATGCTCCAACTCATAGTCTTTACAGAAATAAAACTACAGTGAGATAGCACATCACTAAAGTAGCTATAATCAAAAACATAGACAATAACAAGTGTTAGTGAGGAAATAGAGAGAATGGGACCTTTATTCCCTGTTGGGAGGTAAAATTATGTGGCCACTATGGAAAATGGTTTGGCAGTCCTCAGGAATTAAACATAGATTTACCATATGACCAAGCCATTCCATACCTATTAATATACCCAAGAGAAGTAAAAACATATGGCCACACAAAAATTTGTGCTTAAATGTTCATAGCAGCATTATTCATAATAGCCAAAAAGTAGAAACAACACAAAATTTCATCAGCCGATAAATGAAGAAATAAAACATGCTCTATTCATACAATGGAGTATTATTCAGCAATTAAAAGAATTAACTACTGGTACATAAAAATCCTTTGCTTTTGATGTATAAAACTTAGAAATATTTATTAAGTATAGAAGCTGATCACAGAAGGCCACATATTGTATGATTCTGTATATATAAAATATCCAAAATAGGTAAATCTATGGAGATACAATAGCAGACTAACAAATGATCAGGCCTGAAGGGTGGGAGTAAGTGATTACACTGACTGACTGCTAATAAGTGCAGGGTTTCTTTAGGTGGGGAGAAAATGTTCTAAGATTGTGATGATGGTCCCATAAGCAGGAATAGACTAAAAAATACTGAATTGTACACTTTAGATGAGTAAATTATATTGCGTGTCAATTATATCTCAAGGTAACAAAATAAAATTAAACAACCAAATCACTAACAAGCATCCAACTAAACTAAATTATTGCTTTTCTTTACTTTTATTTTAAAGTCTGACTTCATTGGATTAATTTCATTTTCATTTCTAAATGCTCAACTTTGACTTCACAGCTTTCTGTGTTTTACATAAATGTTTACTTCTTATCTAACTAATCTGGCCCTGCCTCGACAGAGAATGTGGAGAGAGATTTCTAGTTGTATTTACTTTTTCTAAGCACAGACTAAAGAAATTTCATTGAATGCCAGATTTGATTTTCTACTTCATGTGAATGCCAATTTGATTTTAAAGTTTTTCTTAATCAGTGTGGACAACTCAAAGCCTATAACCACAAATTTTCTTTACTGACAATTTTCTATCCCTCTATGGAAAACATGAAGTTTGGGGTGTCTGTGCGTACCCACTTATGACAAAGTATCCACATGTCTGATGCATCTATTTGTTGTGGTAAAGATGATACCAAGGACAAACTTATTTTTAGCTGTGGGTGCCAGTTATGCCACAGCAAACTTGTCCTCTAAGAAAGCAATGTCAATTTTTTAAATTTAATACCATATATGACCTTTGTTTCACCAAGCTTTTTACTCCCACAATAAAATGAAGGTAAGTGACAGGAAAATGGGACTACTTTTTTCAAAGTGAATGATCTGTCAAATATGCAGTGAAAATGCTCCACGTCAAACCTTGCTTGTTTTTAACATCTTACCGCAGATGTTAATTCTGCATTGATCAAGAAAGGGTCCAGGAATATGTTGTTTATTTTTAATGCCACCTATTATTTTGCATAGGAAAATTCAGATTTGTTTGTCAAGAGGTCTTATCGGACTATTGAGAGTGATGAGAAACTATAGATCTTGATTAACGTAGTCTGACCAGAGGCTAAGGATGGAAACACACTCAAATTTCTGAAATACTCGTCAAAGACAGAAAGATAGAGAAATTGGAAAACAGACAATGAGGTAAGCTTAGCAGAGAAAGAATATGTGAATAATGCTGTTTATAAAAAAAGTAGATGATAAGAACCTTATCGTTGGTAACATGTGACATCTTAGAATAATAGCAAAGTGCTCTTCATTCCCAGACAAGGTTGCCTGTGCTAACAGCTTCAATTTCCACTCCTTTCATACAAATGAAGGGCATTTTTTAAAGCATCTTCGTGATTTGCCATTGATGTTCCCCTATCTAAAGACATGTTTTTCTCTTTTTTATTCAGAAATCTTTTCTTCACATACAGTGACTAACATATTTAAGATATATTACACACCTGCAAAGTACATTTTGTGGTTTCTAAAAGCTTTCTTAGGCTTCATCTCAGCTTCTCCCACAAAATTCCCAGACTATGGGGGGGAGGGGCAAATATTGTTATATAAAATTTATTAATGAAGGCACTGACGTTTAAGATGCTTTCATAATCATAAGCTATGTGGTTTTTAAGTAAAATGATCAAGAAGGCTATCAATCATTTTGACCCTAAACTACAGTGTTCTTTCCTAAAATTTTAAATAAAAGTATTTTTTTCCCAAAATCAGAAAGGTATCATACACACTTTAGAAAATAATAAGATAATGTAAAAATTTATAGAGTAAAAAGTCAGGAGCCCCAGGGCCAGTGCTTGTGGCTCAAAGGAGTAGGGCGCCAGCTCCATATACTGGAGGTGGCAGGTTCAAAGCCGGCCCTGGCCCAAAACTGCAAAATTAAAAAAAAAAAGTCAGGAGCCCTGAATTCTTAAGTTCTAGGTACTAAGTGTTTCGTTAAGTGTTTTGTTTCTGTTCTTCTAGTTTCTTCTTATAAAATACACACAATTGTATTTTTGACATAATAGGTTTATAAAGTGTCTTAGGGAGCTAAGGCTGCCATAACAACATTGCTTAGAAGTAAGAAATTTACGGATCACAATTCTGGAGTTTGGGGAGTCCAAAACCAAGGTGTCAAACAAGTAGGTTTCATTTTGAGGCCTCTTTGGCTTGTAGGCAACTGCCATGTTACTGTGTGTTCACGTGACTTCTCTGTGAGTGAAAGAGAGAGAAAGTCCCAGCAAAGTCTCTTGTGCCTCATGTTACAAGGGCACTAATCTATCATGAAGACTCCCGCAAGACTTCCTCAAACCAAATTACCCCTGGAAGGCCTAGCTTCAAATACAACCGCTTTGGAGATTAGGGCCAATAAACATAGTTTATTACTGAAATAGTACTAAAATTATTCATTGCTCACTGGAGTTGGTAGTTTTTTTTTTTTTTTTTTGAGGTAGAGCCTCAAGCTGTCACCCTAGATAGAGTGTTATGGCATCACAGCACACAGCAACCTCCAATTCCTGGGCTCAAGCAAGTCTCTTGCCTCCGCCTCCCAAGTATCTGGGACTACAGGCGCCCGCCACAACGCCCAGCCATTTTTTAGTTGCAGCTGTCATTGTTGTTTGGCAGGCCCCGGGCTGAATTCGAACCTGTCAGCTCAGGTGTACATGACTGGTGCCTTAGCCCGTTGAGCCACAGGCGCCAAGCCTGGAGTTGGTAATTCTTATAAGACATAAACATGTTACAATATATGAATACTTAACAATTTAAATAGTATTGTTACTAATATTTATTTCTTGAGAGAAATTCTATGAAGGAATAACAACCTTGTGCTTAAGTAAGTTTGTAGTACACAGAACTTTTACATCTGTTATCTTATTTAACTCTTCCAAAGACGATGTAAACTAGTCAGAGAAAATGTATTTAAATGTATTTTTATATTTTAGGAAATAAGAGCATACAGAGTTAAAAAGAAAAAAAATACTTGTCTAAAGTTACATTCAAGTAAGGAACAGAGTTAGAATTTAGGCCTAAGTTTATCATCATTTATGGATAATATATTTTATTTTCTTTGATGCTCTCATAAAAAAAAAAAAAGGACTAGGTAAGCTTGTAAGGTAAAAACTGTGGGCATGGCGCAGTGTCTTGCATCTGCAATCCTGGCACTCTGGGAGGCTGAGGCTGGAGGATCACTGGAGGCCAAGAGTTTGAGACCAGCCTGAGCAAGAGTGAGTTTCCATCTCTACTAAAAATAGAAACGTTATCTGGATAAGGTGGTGCACACTTGTAATCCCAGCTACTCAGCATGCTAGGGTAGGTGGACAGCTTGAGCCCAAGAGTTTGAGGTTTCAGTGAGCTATGATGAAGCTACTGCACACTACCCAGGGTGACAAAGCAAGACTCTGACTCAAAAAATAAACACGTAGGTCGGGTGTGGTGGCTTATGCCTGTAATCATTGCACTGTGGGAGGCTGAGGCAGGTGGATCGCCTAAGCTCAGGAATTCAAGACCAGCCCAAGCAAGTACAAGATCTTGTCTCTAAAAATGGCTGGACAGTGTGGTGAGCACCGGTAGTCCCAGCTACTCAGGAAGATGAAGAAACAGGATCACTCCAGCCCAAGAGTTTGAGGTTACTGTGCACTCTACCTGAGGTAATGAAGTGAGACTATCTCAAAAATAAATAAATAAATAAATAAATAAACAAACAAACAAACAAGCAAGCCAACCAACCACTATGTATTTTTCACTTTGAAGCTAGAGCTCTTTTGCTTCTAGGATTCTCTTCAAACTACTTCTGTACCTGTTTGCCCAGTCTTATATTTCCTTTATAGGACAACTTTCCCCAGATGGACCTCAACTTTAAATATGGCATCTTCCCAATATTGTTATCAAATTCCTTGGACTGGACACTCTTGGTTAGACAGTACTTCTATTCCCAGCCAAAGAAGATTAATTTGGGGAGCACAAGATATCAGCAGATAGGTTGATACCTCACCTCTGCTACATAATATATTTTCTTCATAACTTAGTGAGGGATGTTCAAGGTTATGACAAAGACTAGAGATAAATATGTGTATTAGATATCTTCACATCAGAACCTTCAGTCAATAGAAAATATACAAGCATGCACCTTTCTTACTATACAGGGTTTTGTTTGTTTCATCTCTAGAGGTCATTTCTCCTTTGCTTATAGCTGTCTGTCTTTTTTTTAATTTTTTTTTAGAGACAGAGCCTCACTTTATCGCCCTTGGTGGAGTGCCGTGGCGTCACACAGCTCACAGCAACCTCCAACTCCTGGGCTTAGGTGACTCTCTTGCCTCAGCCTCCCGAGTAGCTGGGACTACTGCTGTCTGTCTTTTTAACGAAATAGAACTTGTATTACCAAAAACTCAATACTGTTAAGAGGCAGAAATACAATTATTATGACTTAGAAAGAAACTTGAGGAGATGAGGATTGTTCTTATAATTTGTGTTGCCCATAAGCATTAAAACTTTCTTCAAGGAAGTAACCAAGATGAATCTTGTATCTAAAACATTACATTAATCTATACAAAAGTGGGGGAAATCACAGAAAATACTTAACCAGAAACTAGGAAGTTAGCCCCGGCATAACTACTTATATTGTGTGCTTTACTTCTCGCCCTAAATTTTCGTATATTGGCTGATATTTTCTTCCCCTGGTACTGCATTATCACCAATTGAGCATTTATTAGATTAAAGTTCCACATTTTTAAAAGTACGTTTTTCACAAAGTGATTAGCAGTGGCTAAGGTTATCATCTAGTCAGACTTCTGCTATCAGTTAGTATGATCTAATGTGACCTTGCTTTCCCTTGAAGTCCAGTTGCCATCAGACACAATGTAGGACTGAGAATCTGAGCAGAGGTCAAGGATTTAACACGTCATGCCGTAGGGAGCAGGGGAGTGACCCCGGGTGGGTCCTCAATGCATCAGGGGTCTTTGGACACTAAGAAAGGCAGAGCATAGAGGGGGGGCTGAGGAGGATGCTAAACAGACCTGGGCCAGTGAAAAACAGGAATGAAGACAAAGCCGAATTCTGTCTTCTCCTGATATCTCTCTAAGAGACAAAAACTGAGAAAAAACCTGAAGTGTGTAAAATCAACATTGTTTTATCTATAATCCTGCATTTCCTACAGAGTGACATTGAAGTTTCCCAATTCCCAGTTCATAGATCTGCACGTCTCATCCCCCAGACATCCGCTCTTTCTGTGCCCTCGACCATGGCCCAGACAGAGCTTCCTGACCTGTGACTCAACCTACTGTTCCCCTGCCTGTCTCTTTGAGAGTCTGACACTCTTGTAGGGACAAACTAATGCAGGTATTAATAGCTCATACAGACTCATTATCCTACCTTCCCAAGGCTGTTTGCCACATCATTCTCCACTGCTGAACTCAAAACAAAAGAAAAGCTAAATATGGAAGTCAGAAATGACTGAGCTGACCTATTTACTTCTTTATCCAGAAAGGGACATCACACCAATATCGGGAACAAACAGATTCTCAAAGGCCATAATAAAAATGCTCATCTGTTTGGCTCACAATATTCACTATTCTCATTTTTGAATAGTATTCTTGAGTTTCCAGACAGAATATATCTCTCTTTCTTATTCTCTCTCTCTCTCTCTGTCTCTCTCTGTGACACACACATGATGTCCAAACTCGATTGCCTGTCTTGATATGGATAATCATGCATATGTACTTTGACACATTCTCAAATAAAAATATGGTTTTTCTCTTTCACCTTCCATAAACAGTTTAGAATTTTTTTCTATGTAGTTCAAAATATTAATCTCTAAAATATAGACAGATTACTGAATTCAGATAGGTATAGACCAGATTCTTCTTTCATAGAATTAATAATTTCTACTATAATGAATTTTTTGACTGCTGTATTAAGCTCATGCCAATGACTTTGCAGGTCGGTGTTAGAACATTGCCAAGATCGCACATGTCTTGATAATACCCAAATTAATAAACTAACATTTTTAAAGTTTTATTATCTTGATTTATAACATATAAATTGTTTTTTAAATTTTACTAACTAGTTGTCTAATCATTGTTACCTTTATTTTTGTGTTTGGTTTCTCATGGTCTTATTTATTTTCATAATTTTGCATTGAACTCTATACTCAATGTTTTTTAATCTTCAATTCCTTATTCTCATGTTACCTGTTCATATTTGTAACATGAGACATATCTTATGCACATTTTGTTATAAACATTTATCTTTTAGCATTTTACTGCTTTAAACTTGTATGTAATGTTTATCTCTCTTTTATTTTTTACTCTCAAATTTTCGTTTTTCTGATTTCTATGTTTTCATGTTAAATCATATATCATTTCTTAAAATATAGATTTATTTTGAACTATTTTTCTCATTTTAATCCCTTATCTTTTTTCCATTTCTTAATTTACGTCCATATTACATATTTTTCTATTTTATTTTATAAATTATTTTATGATGGTCATAACAATAATGGCCTTGTGTTATTCGCATGGATAAATCCACACCACAAATCAAGAGACTTGAGAAGCCTTTTCCAACTTACCTGTCCATATAGCCACTTGTTTTACTCTCTAAATAGGCCTCTTATTCTTTGAAGAAATGCATAACAATCAACAGGTCCTTAACCAACTCCTAATAACAACAGGTTATTTCTCATAGAGAAAATTATTCCCTTGATGGAAATACTACACTTAAAATATCGCTATTGGATGCCATACACTCACTTCTTCACATGATGAACTTGAATTTGTCAATGATTGTTTAATGCCTGTTGTTATGTGACATAAGAAACATTGACTTTGGGGGAAATGTGGAAACAGCCTCCTTGGCTAGAAATCTGATATCTGGATAATGAGGGACCAAGTGGTACTGATCCTTCCAATAGACATTTATGGTGGGAAACACAAGAAAGGGCATGTATTTGCTTGCTGCTAATGTCTCTCTTAGCAATTCATTCCCTTCCTTTCTCCCTAGGTCCATGGGAGCCTTCTCTTGGGCAGGGCTCCTCTGTTTCTCCCAACACTTACATTATAATGACCTAGGAGAAATTGGAGAGACAGAACATTATCCTAAAAAGAATTTCTATAGATTTTGGATGCACTTATTTGGTGACTCTCAAAAATGTTGAGAAACTTTACTGGGCCAGGACCCACTACAAAGTATGAAATATAAGAAAAGGAAAGACATACTTGATTGACTCCAGAAATTTGATTGCAGAGTACCAAATGGTTCTCTCTCTCTGTCTCTCTCCCTCTCTCTCTCCCCAAATCTGTGTCCCCTTTACTTTTTCTCTATAAGAGAAAGTAGGAATTTCAGCAAGACCTTTTAAAAATTGAAATTATAATTATTCTCATAGAATCAACTAGAAGGACTTAATATGTAAGGAATAAGTTCAGCCCTTTGAGAAACACCTTTAATAGTTCATCTGGAAACACCTCAAATTTACCCAAATTAATTCTGAGTTTAACCTCGAGAATTCAAAACTGGAAACTTTTATGTAGGTTTTCTAAATTTTCCTTTTTGTCTGAAGTTTGAAAAAAAGTGTTTGGGGGGGGGAGGGCAGGGAATGGCCTAAACATCGTCTGCCAAAAGGCGGCCAGAGAGAAAACTGTCGTGTTAACTATCGCATTATCCAGAAGCGCCTTGGGTTCCACCACATTTCTCTACAGTGAAGCTGCAGCACTGGATACTATGTGATTTAATGAGACATTGAGATTACCTGAACAAACCCCTGTCCTCATTATTTGCATATCTATGGTCAATTTTATCATCTCTGAGATGAGTGAAAGAGCAGTACCTGCTTCATACCATTAAGTTTAACTATTATAATTCTGTCTCCTAGAACACAGTAAGTAAATCAATGACTCTGATGTATCTTTGTTATTATTATGGCGTCATTCAACTACTATGAGAAATATTATAGACACACATATAACAAACATAGTGTTTTAGAACTTTTGCTAAATATGGGACTGACAATCAGAAAGACATTTTTCATCCTGTAATAAAAAGCATTGATTTTTCACTCTGGCTATTGTCCAATAACTGTAATTCATAATTAATCAGTTTTTATTTAAATATGAAATACAGCTTATTAAATGTGTGAGGAGATCTTCTATCAAGGCACCCAAATTATAAACTGCTGTAACAGTCAGCTCAGGCTGCCGTACAAAATATCACAGATTTGGTGGTTTAAGCAAGAAAAAATATTTTATCTTAGTTCTGGAGGCCAAAAGTCTAAATCAAGGCCTAGTAGAGTTCATTTTCTGATGAGGACCTCCTTCCTGGCTTCCTGACGACCACCTTTTTGTTGTGTTCATACATAACAGAGAGACAGAGAGATGGACCTGCCTCTTATAAATTATGTTGGATTGGGGTCCTACCCTTATGGCTTCATTTACCCTTAAAAGCCTCCCTGTGTCTACATACACATCGGGAGTCAGGGCTTCAACATGACTTTTGTGGTGACACAATTAAGTCCACAGCAACTTCTAAGTCTAATTAGAGAAAAGTCATTATATTCTGAAGAACATACTTTACTCAAGGAAGCAAAAGTCTAAGAATAATAATATGTACAGTACAATACTTGAATGAGAACAGTTAGAGCCTTATGTTAGCATAAGAAAAAGATTCACCCACATTTTTTTGAAAATCTGTGGTTAGAAACAGAAGAAAAGAACAAAAAGGAAAAAATAAAAAACATGCACCTACATAGTCCAAGATATTTGTCTGCAAACTATGAAAAGAATTAGAGTAGAGGCATTCTGATGGCGTGGTTACCATTAGGAATCTACTTAAAACATTTATAGGGAAAGTTTTGTTATTTGATAATAACAATGGCAATAAGCTCAATTTCTTTACAAATACTAACCACTAATATGAGTTAAATAGATCTTTTTGTAGAAGGACAATACTAATCCCTTAAAAGTAATCTTTTTCTCCATTTTAGTTTAGGTCTTTATCCTTAAACAAAATGTGTTGATTAAAGCTAGGTTTCCTGTTGGTGAGTAAATTTGCAAATGGCATGCTAAAAGCTGTAGTTTTCTTGCTGATCAATATGAGTCACCACAGGTAACTACCTGTGTGATAATCAACCAATCTATCAGTACAGAGGCCAATATGAAAAGTTGACTCACCTATAATATGTTCATTTCTTATGCTTGGAACAATCTATCAACTCATAAAATCCAACATATAGTTACATCCCAAATTATGTATGAAAATGTTCATGAACATATATAAAACATCGTGATTCTCTAGACAAAAAGTTAGCAGAAATCATTTCATTAAAAATCCAGGATTCTCCAGTATTGGAGAATCTTACTGTCTTATTTTGTATTAATACACAATTTAACAATATCATAGAATTGAGATAGAATTAGAGAAATCATCATACTATCTCTAAATTCTGGGGTTTCTGAGAACATGGGTTAATATCCTACATAGCAAGAATCAGCATTTTTATAAGGTGAAAGATGAGCTGTAATGCCAGGTAAAAAATGATGGCTTCAGGTGAGTTAAATCCTGCTCTAATCATGCAGGAAAAACTTTCTCCTTAGAGATTGGAAAATGCTGCTGGGTTTGGTTCTTTTATCTCACCTTCTCTAGTGTGTTATAAATATTAATTCAAAGGCTAATTGCTTTTCTTACTGAATGTTATGTATATATATGTATATATATATAAATACTGAAAACTATAACTTGTAAGGAACATTCACGTTTCTTCTGGGACTGTTGCTCATATTGTTACAATACGGTTTGTTTTTTCCTATAGGAATTCTGACTTCAATGTCAGTACTACCTTCCCAATCCAATTTTTCTGCCACCCGCATACTCCCCAACTCTTATATATTTGGGGTAGAAAGAGGTTGGTAGATTACTTGTTACGAGCCTATAGTTTTAAAAAGGAAAAACATAAATATGAACTCACCCGATGACTTTAGTATCTTTTGTATGTCATATAAAATAGTTAAAGTGTTTTTGTGTATTTTCTTTATAATTTTTTTTTGAAGCAATCTCCAGAATGAAGCCCAGCTTCCTTTTGCATGTCTCACGGTAGAGAATGGTTTCTCTCCTCCGCCTTTCTCATTTCTTCTGCACAGACCATGCAATCCTTTGTTGATTTTTTTTTCCATTTTGCATTTATAAAATGCATCCTCCCATTTACCCTGTCCTGAGTGTCAAATCCTCTCTCTTGAATTTCCGGTCCTCACATTGCTTACAAGCCGAGTGATGAGATTTCTCCTGTAAGAAAGCTGTATCTGCACGTTTTTTCTCCACTCTCCTTCTTATCTAATGAGTAAGGGATTTGCTGTTCACAGCTGTAACTTCCATCAGCCAGAAGACAAATTTTCCCCACCCTTTGTAGGACCTCCTTGTAAACCTATAGTAGCCACAGTACTGATCAGCTCTGTCCATTCTTCCCAGAAACTTTGTGTATTCTTAAATAACTGGTGTTTTTTTTGTTTTTTTTCAAACTGAAAAGGCAGTTTCTCCTTATAGCCAGTAATCAACTGGTTATAGGGAGAAACTTTCAAAGAGACCATCATCTTTTGACACTCAGGACAGTGATCATCTGTGTTTGAGGGCCAAAGAATGTATCAGCAATGTCACTAATCTCTCGTCAGGAATGAAAGTTACTAAAAAAAGATTGGGATGTCTTTTGACATCAGAGTGGAACAGGAAAATCATTATGTCAAATGGGATCCGACACAGGATCAGAAAGGCTTTAATTGTACTTAGCCCCTCTTTTTTCAATTGCACTTACCCTTTATTTTTTCAAGTATTCTGGAAACACTTTATAAAATAATTTCTTTTAACCAAACGAATTAAAAATGATCCAATTTATTATCATTTGTACAATTTTATAGAAGGGCCACAGCTTATTTCTACTTTATTCATCAAAAAAATGGCCATAAGAATAATAAAATAATTTTGCACTCTTAGGATTTTGATCACATAGAAATCGTCACTTTTAACAACCTTTAAAACTCAATTATTTTAGAACACAATACTTATTTTAAGTGGAAAATAAGCAAAACTGACATACTACTTAGATTTTATTTTGATTTAGAAGCAATTTTGATTATTTAAAAAGTAATTTGCCAACCCACAGATGTCTAGTACACTTGGATTTTTGTATATTAAAAACGGATTAAGCTACACCCCACCAGATTGTCTGGAAGTCAGGAGGATACCACGGAGTTAGTCCTTTGGCACAGCTTGAACTAATAATGACACTTAGGATTATCTAAGACGCTCTTCTGGGAATGAGACAAGCACTTCCTAATTCTAATCTCCTGGGCCATCATTCAAATTTATTATTATTCAAGTAGCTAATGAGACAAGCAGAGCTAGAACCATAATTGACTTGTATTCTCTTGAGAAGTCAGCTCTGAGAGCAAGCCTAAATAAATTCCCCAAGTGTACCATAGACAGAAAGTATAATTAATTTACCAGTCAGGACCAAAACACTATGAGTGAAAGAATTGCCCAGTCACTCCTTTACCAACTCCCGGATTCCTACATCTCTAGGAAAAAAAAGAAAAACACTTTCACATATTCTGAAATACAAATATAACCACAAACTGAAATGCAAAATGTGGCATATTTCATACATAATATTTATGCTTCTCTACTTTTCTAAAGAATGCAGTGCAAAGGAAATAAAAGCACCTATTACATGGTATAGAGTAGTTCTAGATGTCATAGAAGTTCAGTTATAGTACATATTGTGATTTCATTATATTTACTAATACAGGGTGGCCATAAGTTCACATAAAACTTAAAATAGTGCTCAACTTGAAATTCTACACAAACTTTATGGCCACCCTGTATAAGCAATCATATTATTATGGTATGTTATATGTGCTGTGTCCTGAAAACGGATAAGGTCATATGACACTGAAAAAAACTTTAATATGAAAGCATAGACAGACAGATGTCAACCTAAAGAAAGAAACTGAGGCAAAATTAATAAAAGTAGAGGGTTCATTTGGGCCAAATTTGAGGCCTATAACCTCAGAGATACAGATCCATGTTGTCCTGAATATATGCTTTGCTTAGCAGTAGTTACAAATGGATTTTCAAAGGCTAGAAGGGCTGGGCAGTTCCTAACCTGAGCCTAAGCTATTTTGCTTATGATTATCATCAATATAATTATTTTGATTATGATTATCAATATTGTAGTTTTTGTATCACAAATTCCAGCAACAGAAAGATAACTGGCAAGGGTCACACTTTAGATAATTGATGAGGTCATTTGGAAACTATGGGAAAGGAAAGAAAGAACACAATACTTTTAAACATTTCCTTTCAGGCATAAATATAGGGTGGCATGGGGGGTTACTAAAGATTGATTTTCAGGTCTCTTTGAGACTAGTAAATTTAGCATATTTCAAACTCTTCAGACTGCTCTAAGATACTTTTCTTTCTCATTGGAAAGACAAGGAAAAAATAACTTTGGAGGAAACAGATTATTTAAAAAATGATAAAAATTGGGCAGCACCTGTGGCTCAGTGAGTAGAGCGCTGGCCCAATATACCAAGGGTGGCAGGTTTGAACCCGGCCCTGGCCAAACTGTCACAAAAAATAGCCAGGCATTGTGCCAGGCACCTGTAGTCCCAGCTACTGGAGAGGTCAAGGCAAGAGAATCACCTAAGCCCAAGAGCTGGAGGTTGCTGTGAGCTGCAATGCCACAATACTCTACCAAGGGTGACTGAGTGAGACTTTGTCTCTTAAAAAAAAAGATAAAAATTGAATATTCTGAATATCACCTTTTGATATGTGTGAAGAGATTCAATTCATAAAACAAAAAATAAAAGCTATGGTAAATAGAATAATCATAGGTTTCAGAATTTAAATATGTATTTATAAAAAAAAGGTAAAAGAGAAACATTAGTCAAAGAAATCATCCAGAATATAGGACAAAGTGCAAAAGGAGAAACAAAAACTACAGAAAAAATATAAAAGGAACCAAAGGATCAGTTCAATCAATCTAGCACCTAATTACTATGCATTTAAAAAATGCTAACAGAAAATGTAGAAGGAAAGAAGTTTTTAAAGAAATAATAAAAGAAAAAATTTCAATACGAAGGGAAAATGAGTTTGCAAAAGGAAGAAGTAAACAAGTATTGAATGAACAAATAAAAAATCATTTCAATCTAGGTATATAATTCATAATTTCATAACAAAAAAGGACCAAGTTCTTATCTGTAGGGAAACTGTTGCATGGCAATAATGATACTATCTTGAAGCAAAACTGCCATAATAATTGACGTTTGACTCCTGCATGCCAAGGTGTTCTCCAACAAGGTCTCCAAATAATGCCTGTCGCATAGACAAACCCTTATAAAAAGTTCTTATCTAACCTCCTCAGTGGTCAAGAGTTTCAGGAAGAGGGTAGGTGTGTGGGTCCACTCTTTTGTGGTCACTTGGAACATCACTTCTGTTTGTTAAGTTTCTATTAAATATTTCTTTCTGAGAAATTGGACTTAGCTTCTTTCGTCAGCCTCTCTGCTCCCTCAGGCTTTGGGACTAAAATAAGCTGGATATATTAAATAGTCATCTTATCTCAGCCTTTGCATATACAAGGAAACATTAATCTGTTTCTGTTTGTTTTCTCGAGCATACTTATTCCAATTTAGACATTTTCAAAACATTTTTCTTTACTCAGATGAGTCTCTATACCTGATGCTGGCCTCCTTCATATAGAGACTTTTGCTTGGAATCTGTCCCCTGACTTCCCTAGGGCTATGATCTAAGCATGTCATATGTCAGATAGTTACGCTAGCCTAAATCTTGGCAAAGAGACATTGACATCTGCATAGTACTTATTTCTTGATTCTCCAATTTTCCTATCCCCTCTTTCCAAGATTGCCCTAGATAATTTATTTTTTTTTTTTGGAGGGGGGAATATTTTTATGTTTCTGTGGAAATGGGATATGCAGGTAAAAGCAAAACTTAGAGAAGTTAATTCACAACTGTAGAGGTAATAAAAGAACTCCAGAGAGACTGACGAGGTTCTGGAGGTCTGAATTTATATTTTAAGGGAATATGATGCCTGTTACTTTGGAGATATACTTAGGTCATAAAATCTAGGTTCCTTGGAAATATGTATTTACATTCCAAAAGACGAGACTGAGAACACAGAATTCTTCCCATCCATATCTAAGAAGCAAAGATTTTTCTCCCACATTTTGGGGGAGGATAAGAGGGAGCAATTGCCTCTTTCTCCCGTGTATAATCACAGAAAGTCCATTTTTCTCTTATGATAAACTTTGAAGTATGCCTTTAAAAGACCTTATACTTATGTTTCATCTCACTGGTCAGAAGGAAGAATCAGAGTATAGGAAATATTACATCATAATTATCATTCTACCCAGAAAACCTCATGTGCACATTTATAATAAAATTAATAAAAATGAGTATTTAAAAACCCAATGCTGTCCTCATCAACTCAGTACTGAATTTCAGCCCTTATGACAGCTCCAGAAGTCAAAAATCCAAACTTAACAACTATTAGCTGTTCAAGGAGAAAAATTGTAGTTTATGATGATAACAGAAAAACATTTCAAAATGAATTTGAGATAAGCAAGAAGTAAAGTGATGAATAGTTTTCCTCACTCAATAATATTATTGACCTATTTAGAATAATTTATTGGAGTGATCTATCTGTATATATCATTGATGAAAAACATAAAGGAATGGCTAAAGCTAGAAAGTAAAATTTTCAGTTCAGTTTAGGCCAGATTCAAGGCCAAAATAAGCTGAATATATTAAATGGTTACTTTTATCTCATCACTCCATCTCTTCCTTCCTGAGTAAGCAGAGAATCTGCAGTGAAAAACAAATGCATCAATACTGTTGGAGCTGCCACGTTGCCAGTGCTGCACCCATGAAACAGCTGGTACACCGATGGAAAGTACAAGCTTGCAAGAGGTGCAGCTCACCAGAGGTGTTGAGGTGCACCTCGAGCTACCTCAGCAGTGGCTATTTATTGAAAAGATACATACAGGTGTGGGGAGTGCCTAGCAATCACATACAAGTGCTATATGCTTAAGGATCACTAGCTGCTCTTTCCTCACAGACTCGACTCCCACCCTGAAGCATCACAAATATTCAAGGTCCAACACCGGCTCACTAACAAGCAACCAATCTCATCTCATTAGAGCACTAAATTACTTGAGGGCTTGTCCCCAGGCTGCAAAACATCTCTAGGCTAGCCAGGAGACTGCTCTGCTCTTGGCATTTCCCTCAAGAACTGGTGACTGTTCTTACAAGCACGGTTTTCATTTTCCTACAAATAACCATTTTTATAATCAATTAAAGTAGCTTTGGCTCTTACATATTTTTGATGTTGACCAGAATTTACACTCTACACTTTCTAATCCAGTTTCATTAAGCTTTACAACAGTATAGTGAATATTTATACAATGGAATCCCTCCCTCTTTGATACTTTGTATCAACCATGTGTATAGAATAGCAAAAGTTATGAATTATTAGATGTCATCTTGAGTGTAAACTTTTTCCACTTCCTTCGGCCTATATTTATAGCAAGCAAATAATTAGAGTTGAAATATTTGAAATCATTCAACATAATCCTGACACAAATTTTGACAGAAATAAATCTATAGAGAACATCAATTGGAAACCCAAAAGTTTCTCTGAATCACTTTGGTTTTGCTTTCCAAAACCTCTGGCATCATTCGTATTATCCAAAGAGACTTCTTTTTCCAGTTCAATTATAATTCTTTGGTCTATTTGTCTTTCTACTACCAAAACTATCCTTTCTCTATAAAAATCTATTTCTTTCTTCAATTCCCCATCTCTTAGGCTGTCAGCAGAATCAGAAAGCCTTTCATCTAAGCATCATTACCATATATGTTCATTTGTTTTTTTAATTAGTTCATAATCTGTTTATAATCTTAACTCTAATCAGCCCCCAAATCCTTTTACAGAAAAATAGTTATTCAAAATGTTGAACATTAAATACAAATTTTTATTTTATTCTCACAATAATTATCTCCATTTGAAAGTTTAATTTTTAGGATAATTGCTCAAAACCTTTCCTTCTGCTTCCATCCTTACCTTACATTCAGCTGTGTTGTCTACTTTCAAATTTAAATAAGAGGCCATCTTCTTCCAAGGGTAGCTCTTTCACCTGTTATCTTGATTTCATCCTCCTCCACCTCTGCGGCACTTGCTCTGTCAAGGATTTTCTATGCCTTTCTAACTTCATTAAGATCATCCTTCTTAGGACTATGAATATTTTCTTCTTTTTTGTTCTAAATCTACCCTAGGTTATCATAAAAAAAAATTTCTTTCTGCAAGTAAAATTTCTTTGACGACTAGAAACTTTCTGATATATAGTGCTAAATGCACTTCAATCTGTCTTTAACTGTCAAAAACAATGTCAGTAGTAACATCCTAATTGATTAAATAATGGCTAACCTTCAGTTTAATCCTATCTTCTTTGACATACTATATTTTAGGCCAGTTCATTCTTGAAATACATTCACCCTTGACTACCAAAGAACTATTTTTGTCTGATGTTTGTGGTACCCGTATGACTTTTGGCTTCTTTAAGTACACTTCACATATCCCTTTTTGGTCCTCTTCATGCTTTTGCTGAATAATCTCATCAAACTATGTTTTAACAGCACCTGTGAATCAATAAGCCTCAATTCTCTATCTTTAGCTCTCTTCTCTACTTGGCTCACCTCCTAGTATAAATGGGTAACCTCTGTTCAGAAACTTATGCTTGCTACAAATTTAATTTCCATAAGAAGTCAATCTTACATTGCACAACTCTTGATGGTTCTACATTCATTAAGCTAGAACATGACTGCACTTAACTAACTGGCAACAGGAAACATAATACTTTAAGTTTTCATCAGGGTGAAAAAATAAAATACATATTGCTTAGTATTTTTTCAGAGCTCAATTGAACAGAACAGCATTTATGGAGTATTATCCAGGGAATCTGCAGTTTTCCTATAGATCCTCAAAAATTTGCCTTTGCACTAAATCAGACCATGAAGAATTCTGATAAATTGATTCTTAAATTAATTATTATTGCCTCCTTTCCCCAAATCTCTTTTAGTGTACCGTTCCTTTCATAGTACATTGGTCTCTATAGAGAAATAACCTAAGAAACATTTCAGGGGTTGAGGACAAGATAGTCAAATAGAAGCAATCCACACTTCCCATTCTAAAGGAGAAGTTTGAAAGTTGCAAGTCGATGCCCATCTATGGATGGATCCTTTTGGAGAGAGCATGGGACGCATCAGAGAGGTAAAAGGATACAATCTGTGATAGGGATGGAGAGATCCAATCACCAAGATTGGAAGGTACCTAAAGAGATGTCTATACGTGGGCAAGGGATAAAGACGGGCTCCAAACTCCCCATGCAGCACTGCTACTCCAGTTGTCCATATTCCCCGCCACCACTATCATAGGCCTCTGTTCTGATCAGGAAACTACTTGAAGACTGTATGACACAGTTGTATCAGAGAACAGGCTTAGCAGGACCCGCTGGCCTCTGTTCCTGGGTTGTCACAGCTAGTGCTACTATGAGCTCCTGGTCTACACAGGGATCATCTTCACTGCAAGACCACATTACCCCTTTCTGGGCCATGTGAGGAACAGGAATGCTTTTGCACGCTTGTAGCTGGAAGCCAAGTCTCTCACACACTACCAGGAATTTCAAATGGAGAAGGCACCAAACCACTTAAAATATTTCATAGTAGCAGCCCCAGTGGGATCAGTGTGAGGAAAGATTTCCCCCATACAGCAGCCCTGCCTACCCAGCCATGCTTTCCAGACAGTGATACAAGCCCCCCCACCTACCATGAGGAGGTCCAAACTCCTATGGAGTTTAACACTGGCAGGACACATCCTGACTCTGCATGCCATGTGGTGGGCCACACTCTGTGTCCCAATCCACATACCATCCAGGCCTCTTGGTTTAGTGTGGGAGCAGCAGACCGTGCTGCTGTGGCCCCACGGCTCCATGCACTAGAGGGAGGTCCACACCCCAGTGGACCTGTGACTCTATGTGCTATGCCTCGCTCCACATCCTCGTGGACTTGCATCCTATATGGAGGCTCAAAACCTTATAGACGATGCACTGGTTGTCATGCCATGCCTGGTGGATCTGGACACCAGCCTCAGGCCCATTTCCCTAGCACCATGCCACGGCCAGCAGGCCATGCCTCTATGGCATCATGTGATGGACTGCCAGTTGTTCTGCTCTTCACCATGGATCTGCTAGCCACACTCTGCTGCTTATCACCATTCCATCTAGACCTGGATGGGGAGAACACCTACAGGGCTATAGCCCTGACATCTGTGGCCACTGCCTAGATAGGCTGACCAAGCAGCCACTGCCACAGGGAGACCTAAGCAATGCAACCCTTTACAACATGCAACTCCATGGAGAGGGAGTCACCCAGCCTCCTGCCCAATCTTCCAGCAGTGCCCTAGGGACCAAGCACTCCACATGAAAATCCCCCTGCATTTGTTTATACTGTGACAACCACATCGGAAAGAGACAATGTAGAACAGCTGCATTACAAGATTTCAAGTGCATCTGCCCTTCTCCTACCAAATAAATCTCTGGATTAAGAGAGAAAAGCACCATCTAGGTATCTCTCTTTCTCATTAAAGAGGAAGTTCCCAATAAAGGCGTATAAGAACTTTGCAAACCTGTCTGTCCTGAACTGAGAGATGTTTCAGATGAGAAAAAAAAAAGTAAGATAGTTTGACACCCCTGAAAGATCACAAGACACCTACAGGAATGGACCCCAACCAAAAGAAAATTGTTAAATGACATAAATAAATTTAGAATAAGATAGAAAATAGAATAAAAAGAATTAAAGAAAAAGTTAAAAGCCAACAAAAAGAAGCCACCCCCCCAAAAAAAATAATATTTCAGGACATGAATGAAAAAGTTACTAAAGAGTTAAATGACATACAAAAGGATCTAATAGAACTTAAGAAAATGAGAGTCACCTAGGAAACTTAAAAGTTCAGCAGAAAGTTTCAACAGCAGACTAGACCAAGAAGAAGAAAAAAATTGCAAAGCTTAAAGATAAGGCTTTTGAATTAACCCAGTCAGTCCAATATGCAGGAAAAAAGAATAAAAAAGAATGATCAGTCACTCGGAACTATGTCACTAAGTAAAAGAAACGAATATGAAAATTATACATAGAAGAAGTAAAATAAGCAAATATGAAAATCATAGCTAGAAGAAGTAAAATAAATAAATATATAAATTATACATAGAATAAGAGGTAAAATAAACAAATATGTAAACTATACTAAAAAGAAGGAGGAGGAGGAGGAGGAAGGGGAGAAGAGGAGGAGAAGCATGGAAAACTTGTTTGAGGGTATCGCTAAGGAAAATTTTCCTGATATTCCTAGAGATTCAAATATCCAGATACATGATGGTTATGTTACACCAAGGAGATTCATAACAAATAGGACATCTCTAAGACACAGTCATCTACCTGGTCTAGGTCAAAATGAAGGAGAAAATTCTTCAAGCTACAAGATAAAAGTAACAACTAACTTACAAAGGAGACCTCATCAGGCTAACAGCAGAACTCAGCGAAGCCCTTACAAGGCAGAAGGAGTGGGGGCCTCATTTTTAACCTTCTCAAATGTGACAACTGACATGCAAGAATTTTGTGTCCTGAAAAATTAAGTTTTATTTCTCCATAAGTAATGTAGAATAGAAACTTTACAACAAAGCAAATTCTTAGGGATGTTCAATATCACACTGCACATGGAAAAGCACAATGGATAGCCAATAGTTTAAAAATATCCCCAAATTAAAGCTCACACCTCTTATAAAACAATAACCCAAGAGGGTAAACAAGACAACAAAGTATCATTCAACATGACAAACAGAACCAGGACTTCACATATCAATACTAACACTGAATGTAAAATGGTCTTAATATTCCAATTAAAAGGCATATACTTCCTAACAGGCTTTTAGGAAGGATAAAAGGATAAAATCTATGAAAAAATCATTGCCTCAGTATATGTTGCCTCCAGGAAACTTATTTAACTTGCAAGCACAAAAACAGATTCAAGGAAAAAGGATGGTAAATGTATTTTAAGCAAAGAAAACCAGAAGTGAGCTGATACTCACATATCAAATAAATTGACATAAAATCAACAGTGATAAAGCACAACAAAGGTGATCATCATATAACAGGAAAAGAGGCAATTCCTAAATATACATACATATAACATGGGAGCTCCCAGAATAATAAAGCAAATTTTACTGGAGCTCAGCAAAGAAATAAAAAGCAGCATCATAATCACCAAGGATTTAAACACCCCCCTGATAAACGAGAACACATCATTGCATTAGAAAATAAAGAAATACTGGACTTAAATCAAACTCTAGAACCAAGGGACCTATTAGATATTTACAAAACATTATACAAAAAAACTACAGAAGATACATTCTTCTCATCATCTCATGGTATATTTTCCAAGATTTGACATTTTAAGCCACAAAACAAGTCTCACGATATACAAAAATTAATTGAAGATGGATTAAAGACTTAAACATAAGGTATGAAACCATAACCATTTTAGAAAAAAAGTAGGATAAACTCTTATATACATAGGCCTAGGCAAAGAATTTATGACTAAAGTGCCAAAGGCAAATATAATAGCATCAAAATAAATAAATGGGACTTAACTAAATTCAAAAAGGTTTTACATCAAAAAGAATAACAGTCAAACCACAGAATAAGAGAAAACTTTCACATGCTATGGATCTGATAAAGGGCTTTTAGACTCTGAATGTACAAGAAAACAGCAATAAAAAACAAACCATTCCATCAAAAAATGGGCAAAAGATATGAAAATATTTTTTTTTCATAAAACGACAGATAAATTTATAACACACATATGAAAAAATGTTCAGTAGCACTAATCATTAGGGAAATGAAAATTAAAACACAATGTGATATCCCCCTGTGAGATCACATCTTACCCCTGTGAGAATGACCATTGCTAAAAAGCAAAAAAAGAAAATAATACATGTATTCTGGTGTAGATGCAGAGAAAAAGATGCTTACACACTGTGGGTGGGACGGCAAGTTTTTACAACCTCTGTAGAAAACAGTAAGGAGATTCCTCAGAGAACTAAATGTAGACCTACCATTTGATCTATCAATCCCACTACTGGGTATCTACCCAGGGGAAAAGGAATCATTCTATCAAAAACATACCTGAACTTCAATGTTTATTGAAGAACAATTAACAATTGCTAAGACATGGAATCAACCGAAGTGTGCCTCAATACATGAGTGGATAAAGAAAATATATACGCCACATATACCATATGTGTGTGCCATGGAGTACTATTCAGCCATAAAAAATGAAATAATTTCATTGCAGCAACTTGGATGAAACTAGAGACCATTATACCTAAGTTATTACCCTAAGTTAAATATTTCAGCAATGAAAAAACAAACACCACGTGTTCTCACTTATAAGTGGGAGCTAAATGATAGGTGTACATGGGCACAAAAAGGTCATTGAAAACTATGAAGGGAGGAAGGAGGGAGCTTTCCTTTGGGTACAATAAACACTGTCCTGGAACACTGAAAGCTCTAACTTTAGTATTATAGTGTGTATCCATGTAACAAAAACTTTGTACCCTTGTAGTACTTTAAAATTAAAAAGAAAAGAAACAGTTCCAGGATACTTATCACAGTATTTAATTTAAAGATGTTGAGGCTGAGTTACATTTACTTTTAATGATTTAAATAGATAATTATAGATCCTCAAATTATTAATAAGAAATTCATAATATATTTCAAAAACTATAAATTTCTATTGTATAAAAGAGCCCTTCAAAGGTTTTTTTTTATTATTAATTTTCCATAATACACACTCTCCATTTGATATCTCCAATTTGTGGCCTTAAACTAACTAAAAAATTATGTTTATAGTTTTATATATGCTATCATATAAGGATATAAAGTCGTGTTTGTTTCTATCACAGAGGAACTTTGTAAATCACCCGACATAGTAGTAAATAATAGACACTGTGAGAACATTATACTTCTTCAAAATGACCCAAGCAACACAGGTTTCATCAAGATTCTTTTTTCACTTCACAAATGCATTTGCATTTGTAATAGCTCCTTAGAAGACTGGAAAGTAAATTATTAAAAATATTTTCAAACAAATATGTAAAACATCAGAATAATTAGAGGCGATGTTACAGAGTTAAAAGAATATTAATGTGAAAATTGTTAAATGTGAATAGAGTCTCATCTGAATTTGTTCCTGATTAGCTATAAAAATTATTCCACATAAGCCTTGGGGTGTTAATTTATTTATCTATAACAAGATTGTTTTGAAGTTAAGTTGCATTAACTGAAAGGTGCAACTAGCATTTTATAATTAGGACTAGTTTCACCATTCTCAATCATTGATTAGTGATTAACACATACTCAGATTAACTTTGCAACTAACTGTTCCAGTTGTACTATCTTATTTAGAAATTAAGCTCGGTTGATTAGAACATGGTGCCACTCTTAACCCATACTACCAAGAACAATGTATGTCCTCCTTGCAAAATGTACACTGAAAACATAATCTAATCATGTTACTATATTTGTCATACATTTATAGATAATATAGTGGTTACATTTTTAGCCATCAGAAAAAAATGTATGAATAAGATACATTTCATCCATCTTCATCCATTACTTGAATAGAAGTAATTAATGCTCACATCTGTTCCTAGAGTAACTGATGCAAATGAGAAGGAAACTTTCAATTATTTTAGTTGCTAAACTCAGTACCAATTTCAACATATTTTTGTTTATCCAAAAAATAATGGGGTTTACTATAGCAGTACTGTTAACACATGCCACATATAAAAAGGTTAGCCAATATATGAACAAGAAGGAAAAGTCAAAAGCAACCTTATCTGCACATTAAAAGTTGCTACCCACTAAATTTTAGTAAATGACCAGGGAGGCGGTGTTAGATAGTAGCTGAGAACCCCTCCCCGGAGGCAAGCTGACAATTATTGCTCTACAAAATGCTATTTCATTTATGATCTAGGTCTGCAAAAAACTATTTTTTTACCAATTTCAAAATTGTTGTTGTCCAGTTTTTATACTTCATACTTAGCTCTGAACATTCTCTCAAGAATTATTATTAAAAACTAACATTCAATAGTTACATAGTATTTCCACCTTACAGTTGTGCTTGATTAGTTTAGTAGACCCACTATTACTGAATATTTAGACTGGTTTTAGTGTCTTACTATTATAAATAATTTTTGTTAATAAAATAGACTTCTTTAGTTCTGTGCAATGTGATTTATAATTAGTCGATAGTCACTATAGGCATCTGTAAAATCTTTATCAGATTCCTCATATTTACCTAAATCGATTTTTTTAATTACACCTCAAAGTTTTTGAAACCCTGAAATGTTCTTGTTAGGATAGAAAAATATTAATTTTATAACATAGGAACATATCCTAAGGAGAGAATGTAAGATTGAAAAATCCTCAAATGCTTCCCTTCAAATACATTCTTGCATATTTATAATTTACTGACATTTTAAAATATTGGATCCAAATCAAATAGGAAAAATGGTTAAAGATTAAATTTTAAAATAATTTCCTTCTTTTCATAGTTATGATTCCAATGAGGGAATTTTTAAAAACTTAAGTGGGTGATTAACATATAATGTCATGTTAAACAATTTCTATTCTTCTGGAATGTATTAATATGTGTTGTTACATGTAGTCCTTAGACATATCACTCCATCTATTCAGAATGTCAATTCTCACCCACATCTCTGCCCACCATATCTATCTGGTAAGTAAAGTATCTATTCCATTTATTGTTCAAGGCTCAGCTTTTTATTTTTTCCTATTCTGTGCAGCCCCCTTCGATCTTATTCTCAAGAAAAATTTGTCATCTTTTCTAATTGTAAATCCCCCTTTACATATCTGTCATATTGCTCTTATCATTATGCTTTGTAGTAAACTATCTCTCATGTATTCTGTCAAAAGATAGGAGCTCCTTAACGGCAGAATTCATGTTGAATATTTACACAGATTATATGAGCACTTAGCAAGTTCGCATCTTTGTACTTACCATTTAGTTCCTCCTTGTACACGCATGTCTTGCATCGAGCATAGTTCTAGCCATAAATGAATGAATATTCTAAGAATGTTTAATGAAGGACCTTATTTGTAATTTCTATGGCCTTCTAATTTCAAATTCTAAGAAGATTTTACTACATAGAGAATATCGTTTGAGATGCAGTTGTTTCCTTTCTATCTTATATATTTCTTAGACCTAGTCCTCAAAAATATATTGGGAAAGGAATATAGATGATTGGCAATCTTGCAAGAATGATATTTTTAAAACTTCATTCTTGGCACAGAGAATATTGTGATCACAACCTGTCACCATCCTAAACATCATTTTTATGATGGTGAACAAAATATACTGGGTGGGGAATAATTTTAGAAGTACAAAAATCATCACCCAGATTTCTTAAATGAGAATGGCAAATTTTCTGTGCTATCGTCAACACATCAAGGTTATTCACAGAAGTGTTTTAGATATATAGCATGTGCTAGGGATATTTTTATTTCTAAGGTTACCACAGTGATAACTGCACACAGTATAGATTCAAAAATATTTTTTTAAAAAGAAAATTTAACCTCAAAGAAAGCATAGAAAAACCTAAGGATAACAAAACTGCATATCTATATTTCTGATCAATACTTATTTTAATTACATTTTATTGAGCCCATATAATTTCCTGGAAAACAAGTATCCTACAAATAGGACTTAGTCTTAGGAAAATTCATTAAAAGTGTGAATGTGAATGTGAAGAAGATTCTTTTCCTACGCACCCACATTGGTTGGCCTCTGACCCACCAACCTCTCTCCCACTTCTGTCAGAGACGCTTTTGGCAACTATTAATGCTGGACCCTTACAAAGTCCTTTCTATGTATCAGGAAACTTTTGAAGAGGAATGTCGTGAAGAACTTACAAGGATACATCTTTCATCATAAAATTTCAAATTGAGTTTGGCAGCTGTAGGTGGGGATAGCTATTTAGAGAAGGCATTATTGTTATTCTTAAATCACATTCTGTAGCTCTCGTGCATTTAATCCATATTAGCTAACCATTAATGGAAAATTTTTCTCTATCAAATAATATTCTTGTTCTCTATTAAATACTATTCTTTCCTCTTTTTTGAACTGGCTGGAACCAAAGATAGAGAAAGGCAAGTGGAATAAGACAAATGGTGACAATATTACATTGTTTAGCAATCTAATTTTTAAAATCTTTAATAGGCAGGATTCTTATTGATTATCAAAAATTTTCTGATGCAGGTAGGGAATGTGTTATCATCATTCCCATTTTACAGATGAGTCTACTGAAACAACAAATCATCAATGAAGTCAATTAATGGAAAGAATTAGGCCTAGAATCCAGACAGATTGCTTCTAAATTCCACATCCTTTCCCCACCAAAATAGAAAAAGCCTGGAGGCTTCCAAGGAAACAGCAAATCAAACTTCAGTCAATATCAAAAATGTTCTTATTTAGGCTGAACCACTTCTCTTGCACATACAGCTGCAAAAGTTTAAACAAAGAAAGAAGCCACCCAGGACAAACACCATTCTAAGAGGAAGAACTTTGCGCACTGTTGAAAAGTCCCCTCTCATAGCACAGGCCAGTCATTAAAGGTTCTTAATGAGTAAGAGAAGAATATTTGAAGGTCAGTCATGGGTCCAGAGTCAGGGTCTTCAAGGAGTTAAACAGTTAGGCTTGACCCTAAGGCCTGCAAGAAGAGACCTTTTTTTTGACAACATAACCTGAGATATCTCATTTCCACTGTAATGACTTAAATGTCTTTCTTCTATTAATTCCCCCTCCCCTGCCAGTGCTCCTGCTGCATTGCACACCTCTAATTATGCAAAGAATAATTAAATAATCGCACTTTGCTTTTAAATTTCGTATTCAGTTTTACATGCTCATTCTTGAAAAGACATTAATCAAAATTAATAATTTATCCTAAAGCTACTTAAAAATTCCTTGGTATTCTGGAAATGCACTAACTTTTAAAATGTGGAGGAAAAAATATTTAAAGTATATTGAAATAATTGTTAAAAGCTGTATCCAGAAAAAAAAACTAATTATAGAATTTGCAAAATAAAGTATACATATTTCTACATGAATAATTTAATAAGAAAATCTTCATAAATTTTGAATGAAGAATTCAGAGAAAAAAATATATTTCATTTTTCCATGTAAAATATAATGAAATGCACGCCAGTTTCAGTTATGGGCAAATTATACCTAGGGAGGGAATCTATATCAGTATATATGATATAGTAAATGTGTAATTATGCTACATGCACACATATGTATGTGTGTGTGTGGAATAAATATAGCTTGACAGACTGCAAGAACACCAATATTTTCAACCACCAGATGGCAGAAATAAAGCTATAGTACTTTAGAATCTAGAGACAGATTATACCCTGAAAAAACAACTGCAGTCTCCATCCTGATTTTATTTTTAGCTGGACATAAAAATACATTGCAGAAAAATTCTGCTGTGTTAAATAGAAAAAAATTATTTTGATTAATAATTTTCCTTTTGAAAGGTCTGACAACTCATTTTCCCATCAATTAGATTATAATGGCTTTTTTTAAAAAAATCATTTTTAAAAACAAGCTACCACCAGATCTGAACTATAAAAAGAATGTCCCATCCAATCAGCATCTCCTTTTGGAAGGCCTTGTAAATCAGTCTCACCTGTGTCCAATCATGTACACTCTCCTTGCTTTACTTTCCCAGCCTTTTATCCTTCTCATTCTTCAAAAACTGATCAGTTGTTGGCGCATCTTTGAGCTGCTATGAATGATGGGGGTTGCTTACATTAAATGATGGAGAATAGTTCCTAACCCTTTTTGTCTTAACACATACATACAAGTTGACAATTTAATTTACAAAATTTATGCCTTGAAGCTGGAATAATAAAATATTATTTTCAAACATATTTTTACAATCACATTTTCCTAACTCAAAAACCTCATAGTAGACAAAATAGATCCCACAGAAAAAGGTCAGGAATGAAACGGATTTGTTTTGCCTCAGGGCATTCACGAATTTCCTCCGTGATGCCCTTCATCATACCCTGGTTGAAATCAGGCATGTTTATGTGTTAGTAGTGTTTTTGTTGTTTTTGTTTTGTTATATTTTGTTTTTAATTCCAACCTTCACATAAGTCATACCTCAGAAAAGGATACCTCAGAAGTAGGTCAGTTTCAATCCACACATTTTGGAATACATATTTAAATATTTCTTAGCTAGTGAGAGAAATAGTAAACTACAGAGTTTAAAGAATTCACTCCAGTCCTAATTGTTGGGATGGAGACTTCATCTTTTCCTCAATCTCACCATAATTAGGACTTTAAGAATCCTAATTCCTTGAAAATAGACATCCATCTCCCATTTAGATTTCTATTATACCTTTTTGACGACCATTAGAGGCTGGAAATTCCTTATTATATAGTAAATCAAAATCTGACTTCTTGATTTTTTTTAACAAATTCTGTAGTCTGGGAATTTATGGACAGATTTTCAACTAAACAAATTGAAGGTTTTTCTCCTGTCCTTTGTTCTGTGCATTCAAAAGAACATTCAGCTTCCTAAAGTGACATGGTGACCTAAGTTCGATACAACCTTGTTCTCTTGAATGCTACTTACCTAATATTTTTTCTGTTCTGCATTGCTCTCAGATTCAGGATAAAGTAACAGCTCGAAAGTCGTGGCTGCACTACTTTTCCATCAAACAAAGAAGTCATGATCATCTCCTTCTTCCTTCCACAACTGTACCCCATGTTGATGTCTATTTATTTATATTTTTAATGTTGTGGTTCCTAGAATGCAGCCACCACAGAAATCCTGGTTCTGGTTAACACTCAGCTTGCTTGGCCCCATACACAAAAGTCTCTGATTCTGTAAATTGGGTGCAGGGCTTAAGATGTGGCATTTCTAACAAGTCCCTGAGTGATAGGGAGCCACATTTGAGAATCTCTGGTCTAATGTCTCATATTTCTAACTGGTAAAAGTGCTAGTTCACACATTTGGTGCATCTTCCAAGGGCGGTTTGGGAATAGCCATTTTATAAGTAGAAGAAAAGAAATCTTCTACTTATTATGATAAAATCCACTTAATGTCAAGTTGTACAAGATTTTTTAGAGGTGTACTTCTTTTTGAAAATAAGATATATGTATATACATTTCTGGGAAACAAAAATCTTTTATGCTTCCGACGTTTCCAGCCCTTCCGTGAAAAATGCGAAGTGATCATAATCTTTTGTCTCTTCAAAGAAATAACAAAAATTGAGTATTTTTAAAAATCAGATTATGGTTATGTTCAATGGTCTGGAATTTATATTTAATTAATGAAGAATATAGTTTAACAGTTGACACTGAGG
This sequence comes from Arctocebus calabarensis, assembly GCA_963573935.1. NCBI lineage: Eukaryota > Metazoa > Chordata > Mammalia > Primates > Lorisidae > Arctocebus > Arctocebus calabarensis. The sequence continues at coordinate 51,132 of CAUYON010006251.1, read as the reverse complement.
AGTATTTGCCCAGGGTTTTCCCAGCAATGTTATGGGCTCTGGGTCATTATCTCGGGCGCTTTGCATGGCCGGATAAAAATATCTGATGCCCACTGTACACAGGAGCGTGCAGAGACTAAGTAACATACCCACGGTTACAGAAATAGGAAAGGCGTAATCCATATTCAAATTAAATCCAGAAATTATCCCAGGTAAACATTTATAGTTTTGAACAACCCACCATTAAAAAACAAGGCACTTCTGATTGTATTTGAAGCCAGCACATTGTAGCCCTTGATTACACTATTGTACACAGCTATGATTTAATGATAAAGATAATAAAAAATAAAATAAATAAAAATAAAAATAAAAAGGCACTTCTGTTTAAAAGATATTATTCATGTAGTTCAAGATAAGACAATATTGCTTAATGTTTTCTTCTTGAAAGAAGAAACATTGCTTAATGTTTTCTCTCTCATACTTTCTATTCCAATAGAGAGAAACCTAGTATTGCCTCTCAGAGTAATGAAAATGTATCAGCTTAAATGTATAATTAGGGAATAATTGTTCAGACATTTCTGGAAATGTGAAAATGTTAATTTTTTATAGAAGTATTCTTGCTGGGCGGCAAACTTCTTAGTGAAAATACATAAGTGTTAGTATATAATTTCAGCTAAAGATAGTTTCCATTATTCTGTGTAATTAATCCAACAAGGATTTGAACCCAGGATATCTACAACGACGTAATTCACCTGTTGATAGTCAAAGAATTAAACCTTTTCTGATTCCTGGTTTACAGATGAGCAACCAGGAACAAGCAGACGTTCCCGGGAGAGCACAGTCGGTCAGGAGCAGGTTAGAGAAACAGCTTTCTGACCCCCTCACTTGGATCAGCGTGTTCAACATTGTGAGCAGACTCATGAATTACTGAAGAAAAAGCTGCTATTCTTTCTGCCAATTTTCTGAAAAATATTCCTTGTGTAAGGTGAAAATTCATTATAAATTCAAGTTTACTGTCAAGTCTTAGTGACTGAATTTAACGAACTTGATTGTGATGGCAAAAATTTAAGATGGCAATGGTAATACAAATTGAGCAAAACCTTGACATCATCATTTTGATGAGGGCTTTGAATATCACATCCAGAGCTTTAACAAACCACATTGAAGATATTTGAGTAAGATAATAATATTACTAGAGCTCTAAGTTTTGATGAAAGGCTGATCTTCTATAATTTATATTACATTCAGGCTATCACCTAGGGAAACAGAAATAGAATTAGGCAGGCTTGGATATTAGCAGAAATGTTAGAAATTGAAAAGAAAAAATGAAGTGGAGAGAAGGAGTGTTTTGGATACAAAGGAAGCAGGAGAGGGGACAATTTCACAGAAAACAAAGAAGAATGCTTCCTCATTTTGTCATAAAATTGACCCATAGTATGTCTCAGGGAATTTAGCCAGAAGTTAATGCTAACAAGTCTGAATTTAGAGAAAAAAATGTAATTGCTGCAATATAATACAAAGTATGACATTTGGTTAAAAATCACCCTTTTCCAAATTTCATTTCTGCAAAGTTTCTGAAGATACAATAAAACAGGGTCAACTTTAAACCAAAGCAGACATATGGATAAATCAGGAAAAATATAAAGATGTCCAATGCAGCGTTTCTACCAAGAATTTCACTGGGGCATCTGGTCAGTAGAATACAGCAAAAAAAAAAAAAAAAAAAAGTATCAAAATGCAAGAACCAAAACTGATGCTACTTGCAAAGGATGTTATTAACTAAACTAAAAACAAAAAAAGCCAAGAGAGAAATCAAAAGAGTTAAACAAGTTGCTGGTTATAAAAAAATCAACATATTAATTCTGATTGACCAGCAAAAATATAAATAAATAAAAGTTAGAAAAGAAATTCTAGAGGGAGCATAACTCACTACCTCTGAAATGTGAGTTATACATAGTGAATCCCTTCTGAAAGGATAAAAGGGAGGACAGAGGAAGCAAAACTGTGCAGGAGAAACAGGACCAACTCTGGGTCAGCCAGAGGATTGCGATAAACAGCAACAGTTATGAATCATGTAGACAGTAGGCACCTTTGATATGATGTGATTAAAATGGCACCTTACCTCTGTGATCTTTCTCCCCCAAATCTATAACCACAGTCTAATCATGAGATAAATATCAGAAAAATTTTGCAAAACAGACTGCAAAATACCTACCCAGTAAGTAAAATTGAAAATACTCAAGGTTATCAAAAACAAGGAGAGTCTGAGAAACTGTCCCAGGCAAGAAGGGCCTGCAAAACCATGATGATTAAACATAATATCTTAGACGGGATTGTAGAACAGAAAATCAAATTAGGAAAAAATGTAGGAAATCCAAAATCTGGATTTTAGTTAATATGCCTATATCAATATTAGTTCATCAATGATTACGAATGTACTACACTAATGTATGATGCTAATAACTGAGGAAACTATGAAGAAGGGCGAGGTACACAGAAACTTCTGTACTAGTGTCTCAGTTTTTCTGTAAGTTGAAAACTGTTCAAAAAATAAAGTCTATTAAATTTAAAATATAATTTTTCATTTATGATATCATCAAAAATATAAAATATGTAGTAAAAGTTTAATAAAGATTACAAAATTCTTCATAGACACATTTATATAATCCTCTGAAAAACATTTCAAAAACCAAAATACAGTCACACATGTCTTAACGATGGGCATATGTTCTGGGCAATGCACAGTTGGGCAATTTCATCCTTGTGCAAGCATTATAGAATGTACTTCTATAAGCCTGAGTGACATCCCTAGACTTTATGGTGCCTATGTGTAACCCCTTGCTCCTAGCCTACAAGCTATAGCTATAGTAAATATTGACTGCTGTATTATAATTGCATACAGCATTCAGTACGCAATTATAATACAGTGGTCAATATATCCATTTGTAACCTATATAAACATATAAAAGATACAATAAAAATAGGACATGTAATCTTTTGGGACCACAGTTATACATGAAGTTCAAAATGACCAAAATGTGATTATGTGGCACGTGACTGTATAGAAAAATATACCATGAATAATCAAGAGTCCCAGTGTTAGAGAGATATCAAGTCTTCCAAAATTGATCACTAGCTTGAAACCAATGTCAGTCAATATAAAAAAATATATTTTTGTGGAATTTGAATGGTTTAATCAAAAATGTATTTGGAAGTACAAAGACTAAAAAATAAATAAGATGGTCTTTAAAAAGGTAAACCTGTGAGAATAATTTCCTTAGCAAATAGCAGGAACATTATAAAGTTACAGTAATTATGATACCTGGTATTGGCTCAGGTTACAAACTGATTAAATAGTACAGATAGTCCTTCTGTCTCCCCAGAAAATAAAAAAGTCCCACACATATTTGAAAACTTGATTTATAACAGAACTGACATATACATTAGTGTGAAAAGAATAGGGATTCCAATAAATGTTACTGAGACTACCAATTAATATCATGAAAACACAAAACTGAAGTCTTAGATCACATACAAAAATATTGTGTAAGATTTAATAAGCTATAAAACTTTCAAAAGATAACAAAAAAGTTCCTGTTGTAAGTTAAGGAAAGGAATCTTAAGATGCAAAAATTCATATACACACAGGAAATGATTAATAAAATGTTATGGCATCAATGGCTAGCAGAGAGAAAGTAAAGCACAAATTTCAAACTAGGAAAAAATAAGGTAGCAACCAAAATGTGTAAAGAAATACTGCAAGTCTCTTTAAAAATCTTGGCACCCATTTTCCCCTTCTTCGTGGGCTGTATTTGGGGTATGGCTTTCATAAGGAGGTGTGGGTGATTATATATTGGTTTCATAGTAGAGCTGAGTACTGGAGGGAGGGTAATTGGTAGGACCACATCTATGGTGCATTTTACAAGGGTACATGTCAAATCTACTAAGTGTAGAGTATAAATGTCTTAATACAATAATTAAGAAAGTGCAGTGAAGGCTATGTTAACCAGTTAGTTGTAAGTATTTCAAATTGTATATAAAACCAGCACACTGTACCTCATAAATGCATTATTGTACACAACTATGACTTAATAAAAAAAGAAGAAAAATCATAGGACCCAATAGAATAAAGAAGCAAAATTCCCATTATATTGAACCTCAAAATTAATCATAGAAGTGAAAATTAAAGTCCCATGAAATATATTTTCATATGCTCTAAATGTGGCAATTACATAAGTCTGACAACATCAACTAATGCAACTTTCTTAAAATGATGTGAACGCCAGTCGCTTCAAGCATTTTGGAAAACAAATTTACATTCTTTAGCAAAACTTAATCTGTAACTCCCTAATTCAATATGTGAGTATTTCCCCCAGAGAATTTCAGCACAAGTGCTTTTGAACAAAAATATTCATCCTGGCATTGAATAGTTATGGAAACAAACTAACTGTGCATTAGCAACAATAAATAAATAAATCGCAGAATATTCACACTGTGTTGAAACTAGACAACAGTGAGAATAAGTATATTGCATCCTAAAATAATAAAAAGAATGAATTTCAGGAACATATTGTATGATAAAAGTAAAAGCAAATCACAGACAATTGTGTGCAATGTCATTCTTATTTAAAGCTATGCAAGAATCAAACAATATGTAGTTCAGCAGAGAAAGATATATAGTAAAGGCCAAAAAGCAAAACTATGTTACACTCAAAATTAATTTCCTCTGAGCTAAGGGAATAAGTGAATGGAATTCAGTATAATATAGGATATTTCAAAAGGAATAATCATTTTCTAAACCCAAATACTGAATAGAGTATACATTCGAATCATCATTCCTTAAACCTTACACATATTTTATATGCTTGAACTCAATATCATATTTAAACATATAGCTTTATATCATACTTCAAAACAAATAGATTAGATTATTTCTCTAATTATTTTTTGCCTATTTTTCTGACAACATGATAGAAACATAAGAAAAAAACTGAAGGCTTAATTATTGAAAGTCTGAGTCGATTCTAATCTATTGTTTTACCCTAAAAATGATAGATCAGGTACAAGAACTTGAAGGAGATGAGAGTAGCACAGAAGGATAAGTTTTAATAGGCATCGATTTCTGTGTTTGTTGCTACACAGATAATATTCACATTACTTGATCAGCTGGAATGCTCAGTGAGTCAATGTTTGATTAATAATTCTTTTTTAATAGTTAATTAACATTAAACTTCAGTTAATTAGAATATCCTCTCTACTTTTAATAAACATCTAAAGATGATAGAAGAGGTTGATGTTATAAAGTCAAGATCATCAACAAGAGTTGGTACAGATGTTACCCAATCTCTCATTTACAAAATAATACAGACCTTTGGCTTTACAAGCTCCTTAGAGATGTTCTATTCCTGCCCCTTATGTTGTACTGGTTGCACTGAATCTGAATCTGCTATTTAGGAAGGAGCCGGTGCTCTCAAAGGCTCCTTACTCTTTGGCATGTACTATAATTATCGATCCTCACAATAAAACGTCAAAGTACACTGATGACTGAACGGCCAAAAATAGTCCTCTGCCTTTCATTTACAAGTAGGAAAAGTGCATTGACTAGCAATGTTTTAGAAGTAAAACATTGTACAATAGTAAAAATAAAAGCATTTTACTGTGGTAAAAATAAAAGGATTGTCTGCCTTATCAAAGTTTAATGGTATTCGCTAGGGCCAGTAAATAATAGAAGGGCAATGGTTTTCCATAGAGAGAGCTGCAATTTCAATTGAGCATGAGAGTAAATAATTACTACTGTAAACAAATCATTCTTTAAAGACCTAGAATGCTGTTCTACCAAAAGCACTTAGAGCTCAATTCTGAACTGTATAATTGTTTCAGAGTGCTTATTATCAGTGAGTTCTAAGGTAAAATCGAAGAATGTCAACAGGCAGAAATTAACAATGATCAGCATAGATTTTAGCTGCTTTTTTAATGCATGGGTCTCTACAGATAAAAACACACACACAGAGAAGGTATTATATGGGTCTTTGGCATGACTTATGATTCATCCAGTGGCTGCTCAATTTAAACCTATTGACTTGGCTAGAATTTAGTATCACAGTAACTTTGCAGCAGCATTAAAAAGTGATTGCTCATGTCTTAGAAATGTTGTATTATGGAACAAGTGAATATATTTTTAGAACACAATACTGCAATTCCATGTCATTTGAAAATCAGCTTATAAAAACCACAAAGCTGGAAACTGAAGAAAAATATCACACTGAGTTTCTCAGAGAAACATGGAGAAGTAACACATTCTTATAATATGCATTTTATTATTGACAAGAATTTTGTCACAAATAAACATTTTAATTAACATGGCCTCAATTTATGACAGCAAAAATTTCATGCAGACAAATCTGGCCCAAGGGCACTTAACATGGAAGGACAGAAGTTTATTCCTAATAGGCACCAACCTTACTGAAATCAATATAATTAATATTGATATTAATTATCTTTAATATAATTCCTTTTAGATAATTTACTTCTTTTAGGCAATATGGGAAACTCTATATTTTTCAGTGGAAAAATTATACTGTGTTAAGAGTGTTAGACTTAATCTTGTCTCTCATCTGCTATGTCATTTGGGAAAATCACTTTGCTTCTCTTGGTCTGCTTTAGTCTTCTGTAAGCTGGAAAGCATCAATTTATTCCTTTTTCACTCCTTCTCAAGCTAGCGGCCCAGCAGCAACAGCAATTTTTAAAGAATTTCTTTTTTTTTTGGAGACAGAGTCTCACTGTGAACCTAGGTAGATTGTTGTGGTGTTATAGCTTACAGAAACCCTAACACTTGGACTTGAGCAATCCTCTAGCCTCAGCCTCCCATGTAGAGTAGCTGGTGTTACAAGTGCCCACTACATACCTGGCTAGTTATTTTCTATATTTAGTAGAAATGGGGTTTCACTCTTGCTCATGCTGGTCTTGAATTCCTGAGCTCAAGTAATCCATCTGCCTTGGCCTCCCTGAATGCTAGAATTACGGGTGTGAGCCACCACACTTGGCAGAGGTATTTCTTAACAACCCTGATTCTTGGGTTTTAATCAGTTTTAAGCAAATCCTAGAGATCTACATTACAAACAACAGCAACAACAACAATAAAAACCAGGTGATTCAGACCCATAAAAAGTGTGTAAATCAATAAGCCACATGATTTTAAAGGTCTGTTTTATCTCTATGATTCAATGATACTTGTTGATGAAGGTTATAATTCAAAGCACATTCATTCTAGAATTGTAAGGTGTTCATTGCAATTAAATTAACATTAGAATGAACTGAAGCAAATTTCTTCAGAAATATGTGGGTGGGGCGGCGCCTGAGGCTCAGTGAGTAGGATATCGGCCACATATACGATGGGTGGTGGGTTCAGAGTTATTATTAGGAATATTAACATCACTATAGGTAGACACATAGGGCCAGTTAGCAAACACATTTATGACATGAAAGATTTAATCCACATTGAACTAAAGAAATTTAACCCTGTTTTACTTCTGATGAGTTCAGTTTCAGTTTATAAGGAGGCATTTCTTATATTGATACATAATGTATTTTTATGAAGTTTTTAAAGGCCATAAGATTCTTAATGGCCATGCAGTTTTTATTAAAGTGGCATTCCCAGGCCGCTGGCACACCACGCCCCTTCCCTCAACCCTTACAAATTAGCTGCAATACTATCTTCAGATTTTTGTATTGACCAACTTTCTGTGTGGAGTTATTACACAAAAATAACTGATAGAATATTAGAAACCATTTAAGAGAATAATTTAAAAGTAAAAAATAATAAAGCGGTAGCATTGATAGTTTTAGGCCACTGAGCCAATTGGCTCTTGATACTCATCCTAGTTGCATTATCAAGATCAACTTTACTACTCACAGTGACAGGGAAATACTCACTGAATTGTTCTAAAAGCAGAGATATATAGAATCATTCACATGTATTTCATGGGAAAGTTAAAATATAACTTTCATATCATCAAAGTAGTCATTCAATCTGCCAGGATAATGACTGCCAACCCTGGTTCTTACGGGATTATTAGATGTGAATTATGTATTCATAGCCCACATTAAAGTTCAGCCAGAGCCTGGCATCAGCCTCTCCACAGACAATCAAAACCCAGGAGACAGGCAATGGAAATATCAACACCATATTGCTCTTGGCTTATTTATTTGCACAGTAGCAAAGCAGTGGAATAGCTGTGCTAGAAGCCTACTTTCTTTTCATGTAAAATGTTGGCCTAGGAGAGCCATAGAACTTGTTAACAACAAGGAAGGGAACCAGATTTTTAAAAGTAAAACCAATAAACTTTTATTTCATTTATTTATTTATTTATTTGCTGTTTTGGGCCGGGGCTGGACTTGAACCCACCACCGCCAGTATATGGGGCTGGCACCCTACTCCTTTGAGCCACAGGCGCCACCCTAAACTTTAATTTTTCCATCCTAATTTTCTCATTGTCCTCCCTAAAATTTGAATTGTATATTTCATAAAATTTTGTTACAGCTTTATTTATACTTAATCACTCTCTGAATAATGTGCAAAAGAGAAGAGGTATTGTCTGGGACCCCCATTGATCTGAGAAGGGGTATTTCCAGGACCTGGCATGCTGGTGGTGGCATTGGTGACTATGAGAGACCCTCAAGGTAGCTAGAAAGTGAAGGAAAAGTGTCATATCTGGATACTTTTCTTTAGATTCTCAGTGTAGTGCTGAAACATTGAAAGTACTCGGTTTGCCTTAACAAGAAACTGTTTGGGCCATAGTTATTTTTAAAGGGGAAAGAGTCTATCATAGAGCTGTAGGAAAAGAATAAGTTTAAAGGTAAGTTAAAAATAAAGGCAACAGAGAGGGATATAGCTGATTTGATTTGATAAACTTCACCCTGTGATGTATGTATCCCGTGGAATATTACTCAGCTATAAAAAAGACAGAGATTTTTGTCTTCTTCGTCTAAACCTGGGTGGATTTGGAGAATACTTTCCTAAGTATCACAAGAATGGAAAAACAAGCATCACGGGTGCGCAATACTAATTTGAAACTGGTAGATTAACAACAGTGGGCTCAGATGAAAGAAAAACTCAATCAAATTCCAGAAGAGGACAGAGAGGGGAGGGTCAAGAAGAGAGAGGGTTGGCGGGTTTTTACACAGTGAAAACGATGTGCAGATACATGGCACATTTCCTGGGGGTAGGACACAACTACAACTTGGACTTATGCATGGACTTAAACTTTCAACAAAAACAAACAATGTAACTTAATTGTAGGCAGCCTCCTATTAATCTGAAACAATAGGTAAATACATTTAAAGTTCAGAGTTTTACATTATTCCTATTAATAAAAGTAAAAAGATCACCCTGGAGGTGATGTGAAGAAGGAATAGGAGAAGGGTGGGAACTGAAAGTCAGAAGCGTTGTGACTACCTTACACTTGCACTAAGTCAATGATGGTGGAAAGAATGGATTGACTTAGAGGGATTTTAAGGAAGTATCAGCAATTGCTAACCAAATATATTTTGGGGTAAGGTAAGCTTTTGTCTTGGGAAAATAAGTAGATGGTGGTGCAACTGACCAAGAGAATAAAGCACAAGGGAGACAGAGGGGGAAGTTTGGGTGAGATAATCAGTTAGTGTCAATTAAAGCAATGCTTGAATTCCTTATGGCAAAAGGGTTGTGAAAATATTTATTTGCCAGTTATATATGTGATCAGATCTGTACGTGTATGTTTGTATTTGTGTGTATACACACTGTAAACACATGCATATATACATATGGGCTAGAGACAGATTATGGAGTCATCAAAATAGTTAATGGAGTGGTCAACATATTTACTAAGAAAGAGAAGAACTATTAATAGTTCTGCTAGAATTCATGCTAGTAATTGCTTACAAAGACAATTGGAGACCTTAGTAAAAGATACAGCAACTTAATATTGGAAGAAAATTTGAATTTGCGAATTAAAGAGTAAATTAAAAGTGAGTAATTAGACACAACAAATGGAACCTACTTCTTTTAGAACATTTGGTAGAAAAGAAAGCGACTTAAAAGTAAAATCAAAAGTAAGCCTTTGATATAAGAATCTTACACATATTTATAGGCTGAAGGGAAATTATCAATAGTAAAGATGTTATGTGTGAAGACTTAGATGTTTGAAGACAGACAAGAAAAAGGATGAAATATGAGGCAATATTTGAAATGGGAAGAAAGGTCATTCAAGCTCAGAAGAATACAATAGGTTTGGACAAGAGGATGGCTGCCTCCCTCAGTGTGGCTGACTAAAAAAGGTAAGAATGGCAGGGGATCCCGGGGAATTTTTTCAGAGATGGGGAGAGAGGGAGAAAGTCTTAAGTTTTACAAAGATCAAGATTGTTTTAAATAAAATCTTAATGTGTATTACTGAAATAATATATACTCATAGTAAATATGTTTAAATACAAAATACATTAAAAGAAAAATCAGCATTCTTCTGAATGTAAATATAATTGTTCCTTCCCCTTTGCAAGTGGCCCATTGGAATGAAACATTCTATAACTCTTTATGCACTGGAAGTCACACATATTTATATCATTAACTATGCTTTATTTTTCAATTCAGTTTCCTTTACTGTTTACTCTAACTCTCCAAAGTTTTTCCAATAATCATTAGCTGTGTCACCCCAATTTTGTTTTAATTTTTCAGTTTTTAAAAATATTTCTTTCACTAAAGTTATATGAAAGCAAGAAACATATTGCACTCATCTTTAGAATTCAGCAACTCAAATTCAGAGCTTCAAACATTATAGACCAGCACTGTCTAACAGAACTTTTTGTGATGATGTAACAATTTCTCCTATGCTATCCAGTATGGTAGCTATTAGCTGCTTTGGATAGCAAGCATTTGAAATGTAAAAAAATAACTCCTAACTTGTTAGTTATATGATTACATTTTTAAATTTTTAATTATTATAGCTATATAATCGCTGTATGGCTTTATGGGTCCCTAAGATGTTTTGACAGGCACATAATGTGAACTAATCACTTCAGGCATTTGTGGGAGCTAAATATTAAAAGCAATTGATCTGGCTCAGAGCCCATAGCACAGTGGTTACAGCAACACATACACCGAGGCTGGTGCGTTCAAACCCAGCCCAGGCCTGCTAAACAACAATGACAACTGCAACAAAAAATAGCCGGGTGTTGTGGCGGGCACCTGTAGTCTCAGTTATTTGGGAGGCTGAGACAAGAGAATAGCTTAAACTTAAGAGTTGACGTTGCTGTGAGCTATGATATTATGCACTCTACCGAGGGTGACAAAGTGAGACTGTATCTCAAAAATTAATTAATTAAATAAATAAAAGCAGTTGCTCTTATGGAGACAGAGAGTAGAATGATGGTTACAAGAGGTGTGAAAAGTAGCAGCAAGGTTGGAATAAAGTAGAGATGGTTAATGGGTGCAAATATGTAGATAGTTATATAGAATGAGCAATATTTGACAACATGACAAAATGACTATAATCACAAATAACAGTATGCTTTAAAATAACTAAAGGAGCGGAATCATACTGTTCCTAACACAAAGAAAGAACTCTTAATTTTAATTAAAATTAAATGTGGAAAGAGCTTACTATATTGAACAATATAATATTACACAATTAGTTAAGTGTTTAAAAAATATTTTTTAGTTGGTTGATTTTTTTATTCCCTTTTTTTTCTTCTAACATTTGTCTTTCAAGACTTATAGTAAATTAGAGTGAGCACCTTAGACGATGACAACAGTACAAAAAGTTAAAGCAGACAAAGGTCCTCAAAAAGTTTAGGTTGTATTTCGTATGTTTTCAAACAATCTAATTCTCTCAACAGATGCTCACAAAGACCATCCTGAGATAGCCAAAGAATAAATGGGCACCAAGAATCCTATATAATGAGGTGGCACCTGTGGCTCAGCAAGTAGGGCACCGGCCCCATATACTGAGGGTGGCGGGCTCAAGCCCAGCCCCAGCTGAACTGCAAAAACAAACAAAACAGACAAACAAAAAAATCCTGTATAAGTCTATACAAATTAATTTTTATAACAATGACAGGAAATATATCTTATTATCCTTGGATCAAAGACTAAAAACAAAAACAACCCCCCCAAGACTCAGAAATTTTAACAACTTTACAAAACCCTGCTGAATAGTAACAACTAGCATTCTCATGCTTTGCAGTGTCAGAGCCCACGACCTTGCTCTCAAAGTGACACCCAAATTGCATTAATCACACTTTGTACTCTAAAATCAAACACACTTCACACAAAATATTTCAGAAATATTTGCTATAAAATATTTAAAACATAAGCAAATCCTATAACAAATAAAGGGATAAATCTTTGACTACTTAAAAAGTATTTTCTCCAAAGATTCATGACCTAATGGATCTGGACAGATAAGATGATACCATATTCATTTTCATAAATCAGTATAGACATAATGAAATAGTTAAGCCCTTAAAACTTTCTTACATGGTTCACTTTAAATTGCGTTAATTCATCATTTTCTTAAATTGATTTGCTACATTATATATTTTAAGAGAAAAACAAAATCAGTGGATATCAAAAATATTAATAAATTATTTTTCATTGTCTCAAACAAATAAATTTATAAAGTTCATTCTTACCTTTCTGTTTGTTTCAAATCTGTGGTATATTCTTATTAACCTTCATGAGAAACTTCTCTACAATTTCTTCAATAGTTTAGGTCCCAAATGCTATACTAAAAATAAATATTTGTTTTATAGCTTCAAAGTATTTTTAATATTTATTTAAGAAATACATTGAAACTCTACCATCCACATATCCTAAGATTCAGAGAAATGTGATGGTTTCAAGACGTAGTGCCAATGGTCAAAAAGATATACTTACTCTTTCCAAATGTCTATAAATAAACTATGGTTTCTTAAAAGGACCATGAAATGAAACTATTTTTATTAATTCTATAATTTTTTAGTTAAATGTTATTGTTAGGGATGGAATCTACTTAATGATTGAAATATTCTTCATTTTCTTATCATAACATTTTTTAATACTAGAATTCTTATTCGCTTTTTTTTTTTTACTTTCATTCTGTATTCTTCTGAATTATAATCATGTATTCTATTCTGGAAGGCATATTCTCATATTTCTCTAAAATGTGGCTGGTAAACAAAAGCATGTAAGAGTATACGGAAAAGGGAACCTCAGAAGTCTTTCATCTGTGACTTTAAAGTTATCCTTGGCTTTACTGAACTGTGGGTTGTTATGGCTGTTATTGTCTCAGCTAAACATAGACTCTAATTTGGATAATCACAGGATAAAACCCAAAGTGATGCACTGTTTCAAATAAAATACTGATACCCCTTCATATAGAGTAGGGTGGCAGAGACACACTGCACTTAACACTCAACTGGTTGTCTGGGTATTGAACTCTGTTATTTCAGCAGTTGGGATAAACATAACCAGAAAGAAGCAAATCAGAAAGGAAACAACAAAAATTTCTTTTTGTATTTCCTCAAGCAAAAATACCTTATTAGGAAAAAAAAAACACAAACTTTTACTAAATACATCAATATAATCAAACATGTGTAACAAGTCATTTACCTGAGGATCGCACTGCTGAACTTAACATTTCTATCTTAATCCAAAAGGTTTCATTCAGGTCACATTTATTACATGTTTTCTTTTGATAAAAGGTTTGTATAAGTGATTTATTATAATAAAGTGTGTTATATACTACCTTAGGCTTCATTCTTGCTTCAAAGGTAAAAAGCAAATGAAAATAGCAGAAGAATCTAATTCAGTTCATGGTCTTGAAGCAATCCTTTTCAGAAGGAAAAACCCTTAGCTGGCCGTCCACATCCCCTGTTAACTCCACATTGCTGAACTGCACAATAATTGTAAACAAGTTTTATAAAAATAGAGTTTACAGAGGCTTTATCATTGCAATTATATTAGGCAGCATTTTCGTAAGTGCGAACAAAAGGACTAGAAAATTAAGGTGTTGGTTGTAATTCTTTAATTAAGGTGTTGGTTGGTTGTAAGTCACTGACCAATCAGGCAAAACAATAACCTTTGTCTTTCCACAAAATAGCTTTCTGGCTCACTAGTTACTGAGTGTCTAGGTCATCATATACTGAGTCATTAGCAATCACCACATGCTTCTAACTGACCCTGGGGAATACACAACTGTGAATTCAAAGCAACTTAACTGATAGCATTCAGTACAGAATTATAGGCTCTAGGTGCCCTGAGTCATAAATGAGTAGGGGATGGTGTAGGTTCCCTGTCCAGGAACCCCTTACCTGCTGGCGCACTTGTCTCTCAGCGACTTAAAGAGTTGACGGGTTGATTGTTAGTGTGTCACAGCTGCCCCTTCCTTGAAAAACTTCCCTCTGACAAAGATTGAGTGACACTGGGGTAGCAATGCTGCCTCCTTGCTTCAAGGATGGAGTAACTCCATGGTGCAATTCTTGTTTCCGAGCATCCACGCGCAGTCAGAGTGAAGTACATCCACCTGAAACCGACTTCTCAATCAGCTTTTTTCTTTGCCTTTTCCTCCTTTCTCACTTCTGTTGACCTAAGATCACTTTCCAAAAAAATCACCTTCACTACATCCCTGCCACGCACTGTACTTACAAGGAACCCTCATCCAAGACATACACATGCCATTAAAACTTTAAGCAGACCGAAATAAGTATTGGTATTAAGAAAAACAATTTAATGTGACTGAAACGCTAATGTTTAATTGCCAATGTTTGAAAATATTTTACTCAAGCTAACTTTTTTTCATTCCACGGTTATTTATTGTGTCTAGGTTGAACATTGCACAGACAGGGACCTTGTCTGTTAAAATGTCAGGTCTGTGAATAATCCTTCCTGGTTCCACCCTCTGGCCTGAGGTTTAAAGGGAAAGAGAGAGGAAGTGTACAAAATAAAAGAAGGCTGTTGAGTTCCTAAATGCTGAAGCTATGAAACAGTCTTATAAAATCACTTGACATAGTTCAAGAAAAAGAAAGGATGCCTTTGAGATTGGTATCTCAGGCCCAGAGTGCAGACAGCAGTCTTTGAAACTACAAATATATAAAAAAGACTAACAAACCCATGGCAGAGGTCCAGTATCACAAGGCACTAAGGAAACGCAAATTAAAACCACAATGAAATAGGGCTACAGATCCACCAAAATGGCTACACTCCAAAAGTCATATAATTAGTATTGATAAAGATATTGAGAAATTGAACTCTCATATATTGTTACTGTGAACTTAAATGGTGCTTTGAAAACGATCTGGATACTTGTAATAAATTTAAACAAAACATTTGCCATACAGCCAAAATTACACCTAGGTAAATATCCAAGGGATATGAGAATATATGTTCCCAGGCATGTACAAAATTATCCTAGGTAAATACCCAACAGATATAAGAATATATGTTCCCAGGCATAAATATATGCAAATATTCATAACAGTTGTATTTATAATACCCCAAACTGGACAGAAACAAAATCCATCAATTGACATTACATTTGTAATGTAGAAACTAAGTGTGGTATTTCCACTGCCAAAAATACAACTCAGCTATATGAGAGAATGACATGCTCATATGACATGGGTGAATCTCAAAAGCATTATTATTATTATTTTTTTTTTGAGACAGAATCTCACTTTATCACCCTCGGTAGAGTGCTGTGACATCACAGCTCACGTCACCCTCCAACTCCTGGGCTTAGGCGATTCTCCTCAGCCTTCCTAGTAGCTGGGACTATGGGCACCGACCACAACACCTGGGTATTTTTTGTTGCAGTTTGGCTGGGGCCAGTTTCAAACCCGGCACCCTCTGTATATGGGGCCGGTGCACTACCCAATTAGCCATAGGTGCCGAAACACAAAAGCATTATTTTCGTAAGAAGACAAACATAAAGAAATATATGCTCTATGAATCCATTTTATGAATTCCAGAAAAGGCACAACTATTATCATAGAGGGAAAATAGTGTTTTGCAGAGGCCAATGGTTGCGGGAAGGGGACCAAAAGCAACGGGAACTTGAGGGAAATTTTTGGAGTATTAGAAATGCTGTATAACATGATTGTGGTGGCATGTATATCACTGCATACATTTGTCTTAACTTAAAAAATTGAAATCCTTAAAATTGGTGGATTTTGTTGTAAATCAATTATTCTTCAATGTTTAAAAAATTAAATGTAAACCAGAAAAAACACTCTAACTAGTTTATATTCTTCTTTTCTTTCTGAGAGGGAGGAAAAATGAATAGTAGATAGAACACTCAGAATTTCCCAAAAAAATCTATATAGGCTCGTGGTTACATGTTGCTAACCTGCGTGTTATCTGCTCAGTGATTTCGCTATTGAAAGAGAGGGGGTGGGAAGGGGAATGTGTGCTGGAGGAAGGTAGACTTGTCACAGAGCTGTTGTGAGAATTCAAAGGAGCAATTACAAAGATCTTATATGGGATAACAGTCATTTGAATAGAAAAATGTTTTGATACAAAAATATACATATATTAATGATTTTCATTAATTCTTTTCCTATTTGTCCTTGGCATGTATCCTGTAAAGTCATTCTTTAGTGAGTCATGTGGCCCATATGACATATTTTAAGACATTTATAACACTTACATTAAATTTTAAAATATTTTTGAGTCAGAGTGACACAAAAAGCCAATATCACCAGCAGTCTTTGAAAATTAGAAGATTGCTGACACTTGGTCCTGTATTATTCTATTTCTGTTCCATTCACGTTGCTAAAAAAAAAAAAATTAAAATGTATTTCTTTAGAGTAGCAGAACTCAGATTTCAGATAAAAAATGTCATAATCAACTTTTCCAATTCATTCTCTTCACCAGAGCAGGTAACAGTGATCCAAACTGAAAAATCAGAGTGAAAAACAGAAATTTTAGGAAGGTTTCCCGAAAAAATATCCAAGCAAAGAAATAGAACTATTTCCCTCAAAATGGCCTTTTCCATGCCATCATAGGGATTGCTTTACAGTTTTCCATAGCCCAAAAGAACTCTATCAAGATGTACACTACTCCAATTCAAATAACATCTATTCTTCAGAAAAAAAAAAGCAAAGAGAAACAGAAAATGCTGACTAAGTTTGTGGCAATCCGTTTGCTATTCTGAAAGAAAAGTAAATATTTGTAGCATTTATAAAACACATTACAGAATCCTGTAACTGAAAAAAAGAAGCTCTGAATGGTATTTGTTTCTAAATACATAAACACCTGGCTCTTGCATGGATGTTTGGCTGAAATATTTTACCTTCCCGGACACCATGTTTACTTTGAATGAGTCAAGGACTCTGCACGGCATGGAGATAACGTCTGTAAGAGAGGAGTATGGAACACATCTACACCAATCTCTCTTCCAGTAGGGGAACGAGGCACTTTCTTTGGAGTAACAAAATAACACAATTTCAAAAACCGCCTGACAAAATGGTATCCTGCATGAGAATAATTGAATTAGACTCATGAACTAATCATTAACTCATTACCGTTGCCTGAAAATCTGAGAGTCTTAGTAAATAAGAGGCCCTGAATGTCAGACAATCCAGAAAATAGTTTAAAAATGAAAATGAGTTATTAATGTTTGTTTATTAACACTACAGAGTATTTATTCTAGTAAGCTAGGATAATTGTGATTTAGGTCTATGTATAGCCAGCAGTATAATAGATATTGTGTGTATGACCATTAATTTTCCTTATTTTTTTCTTTAAGTTTCACACAGATTTAATGGGACTTGAACTCACATTGCAATCACTTCATAAAAGGCTTGCCTTCTGTGGTCTGTTTTTAGTACTCTCGTCCTTCTTGGCTACCTTTTCGGCACTTGAATGTTCTGTAGTTTATCCCAGACCTAGAATCGCAAAGCCGGGGCTTCCTTCCTACCTAAGGCTCCCTCAACAATCCTGAATGTGCTCTGGTCCTTCAAACATGACTCTCAGCTTTCCATTCAGCAACTATATCTGAAAAATACATATATACATTTTAACCAAATCAAGAATTGGAAGGAAATAGAGAGTTACATGGACTAGCAAAGCAAGATTTAGAGAGAACAGGAATGCCAATCAGGACAGAGGGAGAAGATTCTGCAGAAAACAGTTGAGAAGATCTAGCAAAGCATGAAAAGGAGAATGTTACAATTAAATGTGCAGTTTACAAGGATCATTTGGGCAGCTTTATAAAGAAAGGTCTGAATTAAGGAAAACTAGAAGAAAGGCAAAGAGGGCTTAGTAACAGTGACTCATATAAGAAACATTAGTACCTAAAAAATGGTATTGACAGTGGTAATAAGGAAGAACAGAAAAATTTAGAGGCATTTAGGGGTCAATCAGTCATCTCATTAATTTAGAAATAATGATTTTATTATTATAAGTTTATATAGAGTCTTTATCTATTCATATTAAGGAAAATTGAACAAGATTTTTATTTCCTTTACCCAAATAAGTCCTAAAGGATGAGGAAATTGATCCCTTAAAAGAAAAATTTAGGAAAACTTGCTTAACTTTGTGTGTACAAAGGTCCAAATTTAAATCTTTTTCTAATTGTAAAAAAAAGAAATTAAATTCATTTCTTGATAAAGAAATTTGAGCTCAGACACATGACTTTTGGATTTATTCCCATTTACTTATGTCTTCCTCAGTTTTGTCTCCTGTGATGTTAAACTCATCCACTGATGTCTTAATTTCAATAATTTTGTACTTTTGTTAATTCTAGAGTTTCCAATTGCTTATTTTTTAATGGAATCAAATTCTCTGTCAAAAATCTTGATGTAGATTTTACGTCCTTGAATATAAAATTATTTTTACAATTTTTTTCTTGTGTTTCTAATATTTTCACTAAGTATTGGTTAGTACATTTCAACATACTATTATTTCTGTTATTTTTGGTTTAATTATTTTCTCTTACCTTCCTACATACTGCTTTATTTTTTACTGAGAATAATGAATTGTACTCAACACACAAGGAAGCCATGTAAGGGCAGGGAAAGGAAATATGTTTAAACACATAAAAGAAAAATATAGCAAATTCATATTCATATTTCATTTAGTCACTATTTTACATGTAAATGGGTCAAGTTTCAGAAACGACTTATGAATTCACAGGCTCATGGGAGCCTTTACAGACTATTAAAACTCAAAAATTAGTTTTTATTTTGGTTGCTTTTCTATATTTTAATTACCTCTTAATTTTTATTATGTAATTTTTTTAATCAGGAGAAAAGTATTGGACAGTTACAGTCTAAGATTAAGGAGGCTACAAGTTTAGCATTAAAGAGGGCAATCAAAAAGCTTATGCCTAAATGTAGACTACTCTTGCACTAGACTAAACTGGGGGGCATTTGCGAGGAAAAGTTAAAGAGGTTGAAAAATAGACAATGGCAAGGGGCAACCTGAAAGTTTAAATCTAAATAGCTACACAAATTGCCCCATGGGGTTAAGTCTAGTGATCAAGTAACAGACTCAAGAATTCCAAGGCGTTATTACTTTCATAAATAACAATTTTGATCATTGATTATGCTTACCTAATCCACCAGTTTTTCTCACTTTTACCATAGCAGAAGACTTTTATCTAACTGGTCTCTGTGCTTTTACTCTTGTCCTGCTAAAGTTTATTGACCATAAATGAGAAAGACCCTTTAAAATATAGAGAAGATCATGCCATATCCTGGCTCAAAGATCTCATATAACCTGGCCCCTGCCTTCCTCAACCATTCTTCAATCTGCTCTAGTTACATTGGCCTTCTCATTTCATGAGTGCTTGTTTTATTATCTTACTTATGTTCATAATACTTGTATCCATCAGAACTTGTATCATGTCTGCTTCTTTCTTTCCCAGTAACATCTGAATGAGTGGGCAACTTGTTGAATGGATTGTTCTCTCCCAAGAAGATAAAATGTTGACTGGAAAATAAGACACGCCCAACAAGTCTTTCTTAAATTAGTAAATGAAGGATAAAATAAGAGATGCATGAATTTGATCCGATTCAAGAAAGAAGAGCTGAAAGACCCTGGCCAGATGCCAAAGAACTCAAATCAAGTAAGTTCAGTGACCAAGAGGTTCGCGGAGGTGAAAACCAACCCAGCAGCAGTCTCTGAACTATGGAGTCCTGACTTCCTCCCAATTCCCAGCTAGGGGGTGGATACGGGGTGCAGATGTGCTTTCTTTGTTGGTGAGTGTTCCCCAGGACTAGGCGCAGGCTTCAGCCTGCAGCTGTCTGGGTGAGACGTGGTAAGTCAGAGAGAAGTAGTAATAAATTTGTCAGTAAGGAAATGCTGGTGACAGAATCAGACAAGCAAGGAGGACCCTAATGGTGGTGAAAGAAGCTGATTCTTGCTTCCCAGCATTCTCTCTTCTCATCAATACCCTAGAAGTTCACAGAACTTCATTAACAAAAATGAGTCCTTTCCAATAATTTGCTCATTCCTAGAAAATAAAAGTGATTCCAAGGGAGAACAGACATAATATGTTATGCTACAGAGTGAATTGGTGAAACCATAGGCTGGGGCTGCAGGGTGAACCCAATTGGTTGAAGAGGAACGTGGTATCTTTACTCATACTTTGTACTAATAGGAGAAATGTTGAAACATTTATTACTACTCAAAACATACACATAATTAATATCTCAGCCTATATTTATCTCCAAATTTTCTTTTTCTGTTCTCAGGAGGTGGGAGTAGTTACTTATTATAAAAGAGTTAATATTTCTGTCTTTAAGAAATAATATCACTTGTCTGACTATGGGAAAGGTTCCATAGCAAGGAGACACTATTATATGCAAGAACAAACTTAGAAAAAGAAAGGTTAGAAACCTGCTTACAATTCATATCTGACTGCAAACTGCATCATAAAATTAGTCAAGCCTGACTCACCGAAGTGCATGCCCGTTAATGAAGGCAGTGAAGCTTAGGATCATTTTCTTTTCCCTAATAAAATTGTGATCATAATGTGATTCTTTTTCAAAGTGTTGGCAATAAAAATGTGTTGCCCTCATTGCTTTATGTATTCTTTCCATAGAGCTAAGAATGGAAGAAATATAGTGCCCCAGTGTCCCATGACAACAAGCAAGTTGTCCGTCATAAATAACCAAAAATTAAAATAAGTACAGGTGGTATTTTAAGAAGGAAGTAAAGAAGGAAGGAGGAATGGAGAGAAGGGGAGATGGAAGGAGAGGAAGAGAGGAAACAGGCAAAAATACTATGAAATAAATAAATAAACACTACGAACCTCGCTATCTTTCCTCTCAATGAACATTTTTCAAAAGTACACAAATACCAGAAATTTCTCATGGTTTAGAAGCAAAGGATCAGAATAAAGATATGAGGAAATGGCAGGAAAAAAAAGTAGAACTAGGACACTTGGGGGGAATCAACAAAGACTCGATGAAACATAGAGGTCCAGTTTTACTTTTCCCCAGCCTCCCCACCATTCTATCATAAACCTCTTCAAAACTTAGTTTTTGGTTTTGTTTCATGTCTGTGTTTTGGTTGTTTTTCCCTACATTTTATTTACCTCAATTTTTTATTATATAATTTATCATTATTATTCATATTATTTCCTTCATTTTGATTTCTATGCTCTGTCATTCCTTTGGTCACACTTCTCTAGTTTCTAGATTTTTTTCTTCCCCCCAGAACAATACCCTGCACTCATTTAGTGAAGACTCCCCATGACGGCTCCCCCATCCGCTGGCAACCACTGGTCTGCTTGCTGTCTGTTCTTGCTTTCTATCCTGTCTACAGCACGTGACTTTTTGTGTATGCCTCCTCTCACTTAGCGTGCTTCTGAGGTATGATTATATATAATAATTAAACAATAATAATGTCATTCATCCCCTCAATGGCCATCTTAATCATTTCCACCTTTTGGCTATTATGAATAATTGTACACAAGTCTCTGTGAGGACGTGTGTTCTCATTCATTTGGGGCCCATGCTTACAAGTGAAATTGATGGTCTGTACAGCAATTCTACGTTTAACTTTTTGAGGCATCACCAAACCATTCTCCACAACAGCGCCATTGCTGCACCGTTCTCCATCCCCACCCGTGTACAGAGTTCCAAATTCTCCACAGCACTTGCTTTTTTCAGTTGTTTGATTATATGGTGGATATGAAATGGTTGCTGATTTGCTTATCTTTAATGAGTAAGAATAGTTAACATCTTTTCTTTCCACATTGCTAATTTGCACATCTTCTTGGAAAATATGTCTAAGTAAATCTTTTACCCATTGCAATACTGGATTGTTTGTCTTTCTTGTTGAATTGTAAGGGATTTTACATGTTCGGGATAATAAATCATGACCAGATAGATGATTGGGAAGTAATTTCTATTATTCTGTGGGTGGTTTTGTTCACATTCTTAATAATGCCATTTGATGTACAATTTATTTTTAATTTTTATAGAGTCCAATTTATTTGTTGTTTATTGCTTGTGCATTGGAGTTCAAATCTAAAAATCCATTGCCAAATCTGAGGTCATCAAGATTTACCCTTATATTTTCTTCTAATGGTTTTATAGTTTAGCTATTATATTTAGACTGATCTCTTTTGATTTAATTTGTATATGTAGAAGGAACAGTTCAGCTTCACTCTTTTGCGTATGATCATCCAGTTGTCCCAGCATCATTTATGGAAGAGAATTCTATTTTTCAGTGAAGGTCTTGGTACCCTTGTCAAAAGTGACTTGGATGTCTGGATTCTTTATTCTCTTCTGTTTTTCTGTATACCTCTCCTTTTGCAAATATCACACTTGTATGGTTATTGTATTTTTCCAGTAAGTTTTGAAATTGGGAACTGTGAATCCTTCAACTTTATTCTTCTTTTTGAATATTGTTTAGTTATTTGGGGCTTTTGCAATTCTACATGAATTTAAAGCTTAGCTTGTCCATACCAGCAAAAAAATAAAAAAGCCATTGTAACTTTAATAGTTGTTTCCTTGAATCTTGTCTAAGTAAATCTTTTACCCATTGCCTTACCATACCAATAATATTAAGACTTTCAATCCATGAATATGGGACATCTTTCCATAACATTTTTTCTAAGGGACTATTTTTAGTAAATATTTAGAGTATGCTTAAATAAAGTATACTCTTCCACCCAAATGCATAGTATATTTCTAATAACTTACTCAAACCTTTAATTAGACAGATTTTCAGTCCGCCTAAAGTTTTGGCTATTTTATTTTATCACTTTCTGAGAAGTACATGGGTCACTAAAACAGTTTTGAGACTAACTGTGTTATGGTCTATTATTTCACTCCCAAGAAACACAGTCTACAGCACCCTTTCTGATTCACCCATGTATGTTTTAACTTGGCTTATCCATATTGCAGGGAGGGCTTCATTTGTTTCCATTTCTGTGGATTTTATGTTTCTTGTTTTTCATGTACACAAAATCACAAAAAAGTTTTGTGTATACAAAATTTTGACAAAGTACATTACTTAAACATTAATTTTTAATTCAACTTGTTAATATGTTATGATATTGCATTCTCACTTGTAAGTGAAATATGTTTGTAATTTCCCTTTATAACAATATTTTTTCTCCATCAGGCATATCCAGATTAAGTAGAATGATTTTGAAGTATTTCTTCTTTTTCTATTGTCCATAAGATTTGGCATGATCTGTTTTATGAAATTATCTTTTACTTTTATTTATAAATATTAGTTGTCTATTTTTTGAGACTTTGGAAAAAAAATGAGAAGTTAACTGATAACTCCATACTGAGCATCAGAGTCAAAGCATTCTATAATAGACATACCTCTTATCTGACAATGTGAATGATACTTTCTTTGCATTATTATTATTAATATTGCTTAATATTTCAATGCAGCAATCGTCTGATTTCTTTTCTGAATGTATTTATCTTTGTTCACTCTTTACGAGGTTTTTGCTTCTAGTCCTTACCTTAAAGGACTAGGCCATAAGCTAACAATAAGCAATCCTTATTGTTATTGTTATTAAAGTTTAAGCCTTTTTAATTCTGTGAAGGCAAAAAGTGCAAACCTAATAAACACATGTATATGTAAAAATAAAAAAATAAAAATAATGAAAAAGTTTTATGTATACAAAAACTTTCATAACAACCCATATATGTTGGTTGTCTTCAATCTTATTGGTTTATCTCTTAGCATTCTTTTCAGTTGCTTTATACAATTTGATGCTATAGTTGAGTGTATATATGTTCACATTGATCACATACCTAGCTCATTTTTTTCCCCTTTAGTGTTATGTTAATGTCCATTTAAAAGAAAAGTAACATAGAAAAGTAAATAAATAAAAGCAAAGCCTAGGCCAGTAATGGTTCGTGTGAAGGGAAAACTGAATTTTAATTTTATTTATTTTTAATTATTTTTAATTTAAATTATTAGATGTGACTAAAGGCTGCTCTTCCATAGAATACACATCTCCCAGAGTTATGTTGTAAATTATGTAAGTTAGTAAATTCTCCAATCCCATCTCATCTCACTCAGAGTAAAAGCCAAAGTCCTTACGATGACCTTCGCAATGGGCTTCCCTCATTCATAATTCCTTATATCTATGATTATTTAACTCTCCAAATAATTTTGTGAAAGGAATCTTTATATATAATATTATAGATAAAGAAAACAGAAATTAAAAGTTAAACCAACTTGATATATGAGAACATTGCCCTTAGATAACTCTGTGGTTTCCTTCCTTAATTTCTTCAGGTCTTTCTTCAAGTGACAAGTTCTCAGTAACAAAATTTCCTACTTCCTTCCTTATCCACTGTCTTACACTACACTGTCCTTCTTCCATGTTTACTTTTTCTTTATAGAAACTGTCTGGTATTTTCTACTTATTTGCTTTGTTTCTTGTCTATGACCACCTACTAGAATTTTGCTTAAGAGAGTGGAGTTCATTATCCAGTTTTATTCAAAACTGTATTGCTAGTCACTAGAATAATGCCTACATGGTAAATATTCAACTACTACTTGTTAAACAAAATGGCCTTTACTAATTAAACAATAGCGATGCTAGTTTGTACCACCCTAACCTAATACACTTAAAGATCTTGCTCTACAAAAATTTGTCTGGAAATGTAGAAAAGGAACTGAATAAATTTGGTTTGCAAATAACTCTTATACATGAGTAATGATTTCAGATCTAGGTTCTCTTGAATTTGACTGTTACTACCCAGGTGTCTTTAAATGTCTTATGACTGCATCATTATAGATTCATTCTGCATTTCATGGCACACTATGTTCAGATGTTCAGGGTTTGGGGGGTGGGGGAGTTGGGATTTTTTGCTTTTCTTTTTTTCCATATTCAGTTTTTATAACATCAAGTTTTCTCCTGCAACTGGGATACTACTTCCTAATTCATCTCATCCTTCCTCCTGAAACCTACTCCAAATTCAGGCTCATATAACATGCAAAAGACATTAAGAACAGTAAGTTGTATCAACTTCTTTTACTATTTTTTTAATCCAAGTATTTAAGAAATGTTCAGCTGATTCAAACACTGTTATTTACAGTTTGGACTGATTCAGGCCTGAGCAAGTGTGGCTTCTGTTATTGTTCAGGAAATAGGACATTCAACATGACTTCCTAAAACAAAACACCACGGTTAGAGAATGAAGAGAATACAGAGGACCCATGAACTATGTGCATGGAAGGAAAGAAAAAAAATGAAATAGACATCTTGAACATTATCTGAATCTTAAACTTCAAAGTAAATAGACAACATAAATATAGAAAGGGATCTCTAAGAGTAAATATGTGCCCCATCCATTGCTTAGGGTTTAGGAAATCATAATAATTATAATAATTAAATCTATTTTCCAAAGTAATTATGTCCATTCCCAAAATGGAAAAGGTTAGAAGGGGCTAAATCCCAAGGACATGCCTACGTAAGGCAGAAATATCACTTAGTGGCTTTTATCATAAAAAATGAAGTAATTTTATTCTGATAATATTGATGATGGTAATGATTACTCAGTTGTAAGGGAACAGAACAAGCAAAGCTGCTCTGAAATCTTTATAGGTGGAATGAGATGCAGTGTTATGGAAAGAGAGTTCAGACACCAGGCTATGAACTCTTGTCCCACCTCTACTACTATGAACTGTTATCATAGAGGTAAATTTATTTCTGTGCTTCTGGTTCTTGGTTCTGCACTTGTAAAAATGAAGAGATTAGAAATTTCTAAATGGTTGGATGCACTTGCAGAGCACAGAATATTCTCAAATACCACCACAGAAGTATTAGAATTTGCTTTTCTCATGATTTATACATGAGAAAGGAGTTGTCACAATAACAACATATAACTGCATTACACACATATATGTGTATACATACACACAAAAAACATGTATGTTTCCAGAAACATATAGCTTCTTCCTCAGCCTACCTGCATCACTGAGTACACACCGTGGGCCCCTTTTCTACATCTGTCCTCTCTCAGGTGGTACTGTGGCTTAAAATTAGAACTAGCAGTTGTCAGCGAACTCTAAAAGCACTTCTCATCTGCTGGGTCTATAGTCATTAGGCAGGAAACAAACTCTCACCAGATCCTTTTTTCAGACTTTTGGGCAGAGTAAGGGGGCACATGTTGGTTTCTATTGCATCTGTTTCAAATATTATTAGGTCATTAAATTATTAATACCACAAACTTTGTAGCATAAACAAAACAAACATATTCTCAGTTCTAGAGGTCAGAAGTTCAACACAGGGCATACTGAGCTAGAATCAGGGTACTCACAATCCTTTTCTCCTTCCTGAAGGCCCTGGGAGAATTCCTCCCCATGTCCTTGCATCTTCTAGAAGCCACACACATTCCTTTGCTCTCCTGAGCCTCTCTTCCTCCATCATCAAAGCCAGAAATTTGGGCAAAGTCTACACACTGCCATTTCTCTATTTCCCTACATTTTTCCTCCCTCTTCCACTTTTAAAGATGCTTGTGATTAGATTGGGTCTACCTGGATAATTTAGACCAGCTCTCTCAAGGTCAGCTAGTTGAAAACCTAAATTCCACTGTGCTTGTAACACATGTTTATAGGTGTTGAGAAGAACATGGACGTCTCATGGAGCTGTTATTTTGTTTTCCTCAAGGCAGGCAAAAACTCATTTTAAAGTCCCAAAAAGGACACAAGTGTCCTGTTTTGTTTGCAGTGCATGTATCTTCTGAAGCTGGGTTTTGAGTGGATGTAATGTAAAACTGTTTAATGGCTGGTGGTTATGATAAAGCAATTGGGGGGAGTAGAAAAAAATATCCACATGGGTACTAAAAAACATTATAAAGAATGGATAGAGAAAGTATTAGGAGAAGAAGTGAGGCAAAAAAGATAAAGGGAATAATTGTGGAAATACTAATAACATTTACCTGGAGGGAGAAAGAAGATAAAAATAGATACATCTCGATTTAAAAAGCTTAACAAAAAAGACAGTAAATATGTCATCCATGTTCTTAATTTTTTCTTTAAGGCAAATTCACCTAGCAGCCTAGGATTGGCTATATCAAGTTCTAATAAACTTTTATGATAAGAAATAATTTCAACTTTCTTCTTCTTTTTTTTATATATTGGCCCTCTGTATATACTCCTTCTTAAGGAATGGTTGTATTTTTTATTGTCTTTATTATTAAATCATAGCTATGTACAATAGTGCAATTAAGGGGTACAATGTGGAGGGTTCATATACAATCTGAACTATTTTCATCAAACGGATTAACATAGCCTTCCTGGCATTTTCTGTTATTTTATGAAGACATTTGTATTCTGCATTTAGTAAGGTTCGCCTGTACCCTTCTAAGATGCACCGTAGGTGTGGCCCCACCAATTACCCTCCCTCTACCCCAACCTCCCCACTTCCCTCCCCACCCTTGCTCCTTTCCCCATACTCTTGTCTTATAGTTGGGTTATACCCTTCATACGACAGCTATAAATTAGCTTCATAGTAGGGCTGAGTACATTGGATACTTTTTCTTCCATTCTTGAGATACTTTGCTAAGAAGAATATGTTCCAGCTCCCTCCATGTAAACATGAAAGAAGTAAAGTCTCCATCTTTCTTTAAGGCTATGTAATATTCCATGGTATACATGTACCACAATTTATTAATCCATTATAATAAATGGATCGATGGGCACTTGGGTTTATTCTGTGACTTAGCAATTATGAATTGGGCTGCAATGAACATTCTGGTACAGATGTCTTTGTTATAATGTGATTTTTGGTCTTCTGGGTATATACCTAGTAAAGGAATTATAGGATCAAATGGTAGGTCAATTTTTAGGTCTCTAAGTATTCTCCAAACATCCTTCCAAAAGGAACGTATTAGTGTGCATTCCCACCAGCAGTGTAGAAGTGTTCCCTTTTCTCCACATCCACGCCAACATCTCCGGTTTTGGGATTTTGTTATGTGGGCTAATCTTACTGGAGTTAGGTGATATCTCAAAGTAGTTTTGATTTGCATTTCTATGATGATTAAGGATGGTGAGTATTTTTTCATGTGTCTATAGGCCGTGCGCCTGTCTTCTTTAGAAATAGCATGTCTTCTTCAATTCGCCTGTCTTCTTCAAGTCTTTTGCCCATCCTGAGATGGGATCACTTGTTCTTTTCTTGCTAATATGTTTGAGTTCTCTGTGGATTCAGGTTATTAAACCTTTGTCAGAGGCATATTCTGCAAATATTTTCTCCCATTCTAAGGGCTATCTGCTTGTATACTTACTATGTTCTTGGTTGTACAGAAGCTTTTTAGTTTGATCAGGTCCCAGTAGTGTATCTTTGATACTGCTTCAATTGCCTGAGGAGTCCTCCTCATAAAATATTCAACCCAGCCAATTCCTTCAAGAGTTTTCCCTGTACTTTCTTCTAGAATTTTTATAGTTTCATGTCTTAAGTTTAAGTCTTTAATCCAATGAGAGTCTATCTTAGTTAACAGTGAGAGGTGTGGGTCCAGTTTCAGCCTCTTACAGGTCGCCAGCCAGTTCACCCAACACCATTTGTTAAACAGAGAGTCTTTTCCCCAATGAACGTTTTTAATTAGCTTGTCAAAGATCAAGTAACGGTGAGTAGGTGGATTCATCTCTTGGTTCTCTATTCTGTTCCAAACATCTACCTCTCTGTTTTTGTGCCAGTACCATGCTGTTTTGATCACTATCACTTTATAGTACAGTCGCAGGTCTGGTAGTGTGATTCCTCCTGCTTTGTTTTTATTTCTGGGCAATGTCTTGGATATTTGAGTTTTTTTTCTGATTCCATATAAAATGAAGTATTATTTTTTCAAGGTCTTTAAAATATGACAATGGAGCTTTAATAGGAATTGCATTAAAATTATATATTGCTTTCGGTAGACATTTTAACAATATTGATTCTTCCCAGCCATGAGCATGGTATGTTTTTCCATTGTTAACATTTTCAGCTGTTTCTTTTCTTAAAGTTTCATAGTTCTCTTTACAGAGATCTTTCACATCCTTTGTTAGGTAAACTCTGAAATATTTCATCTTCTTTGGTACTACTGTGAAATGAATAGAGTCCTTGACTTTTGTTTCAGCTTGGCTATTGTTGATATATATGAAGGCTACAGAATTATGGGTGTTGATTTTGTAGCCTGAGACACTACTGTATTCCTTGATCACTTCTAAAAGTTTTGTAGTAGAATCCCTGGTGTTTTACAGATATACAATCATATCATCTGTGAACAGTGAAAGTTTGATCTCTTCTGACCCTATGTGGATACTCTGGATCGTCTTTTCTTCCCTAATTGCAACGGCTAAAACTTTCATTACAATGTTGAAGAGCAGAGGAGATAACCTTGCCTGGTTCCTGATCTAAGTGGAAATGAGTTCAATTTAACTCCATTCAATACGATGTTGGCTGTAGGTTTGCTATAGATGGTTTAAGAAATTAAACCAGTTTTTAAAATGTTCTGATCATGAAGGGATGCTGGATATTGTCAAAAACTTTTTCTGCATCAATTGAGAGAATCATATGGTCTTTATTTTTTAATTTGTTTATGTGCTGAATTACATTTATAGATTTACATATATTGAACCATCCTTGAGATCCTGGGATAAAGCCCACTTGGTCATGGTGTATAATTTGTTTGATGTACTGCTGGATTCTCTTTCCTAGGATCTTGTTGAATATTTTTGCATCATTATTCATTAGTGATATTGGTTTATAATTCTCTTTTCTTGTTGGGTCTTTCCCTGGTTTAGGGATCAAGGTGATGTTTGCTTCATAGAAGGTATTAGGTAGTATTCCTCCTTTTTCTATATTTTGGAAAAATAAATAAAGGTTTAGTAATATAAGTACTAGTTCCTCTTTAAAGATTTGGTAGAATTCTGACGTGAAGCCATCCTGTCCTGGGCTTTTCTTTTTAGGGAGATTTTGTATTGTTGATGCTATTTCAGAACTTGATATAGGCCTGTTCAACATTTCCACTTGGTTCTAGCTAAGTCTTGGTAGGTAGCATGCTTCCAAGTATTGGTCAATTTCCTTCAGATTTTCATATTTCTGAGAGTACAGTTTCTTGTAGTAGTCAATGAGGATTTTTTGGATTTCTGAGGTGTCTGTTGTTATTACGTCTTTATCATTTCTGATTGAAGAAATTAGAGATTTTACTCTCTTTTTCCTGGTTAAGTTAGCCAAATGTTTATCTATCTTATTGACCTTTTCAAAATACCAACTTTTTGATTTATTGATCTGTTCTATAATTCATTTATTTTCAATTTCATTTAATTCTGCTCTAATTTTGGTTATTTCTTTTCTTCTGCTGGGTTTAGGGTTGGAAAGTTCTTCCTTCACTAGTTGCTTGAGATGTCCCATTAAGTTGTAACTCCCTCCCCTTCTGTTTTCTTGAGGAAGTCTTGCAGTGCTATAAATTTCCCTCTTAGGATTGCCTTTGCAGTATCCCACAGGTTCTGATAATTCCTGCCTTCATTGTCATTTTGTTCCAAAAATTTGATAATTTCCTTCTTAATCTCATCTATGACCCATCTATCATTCAACATAAGGTTGTTTAGCTTCCATGTTTTTGTTTGAATATGCAGATACCTATTATTGTTGAGTTTAACTTTTATTCCATGGTGGTCCGAGAAGATGCAAGGAATACTTTCTATTCCGTTAAATTTGCTGAGGTTAGACTTGTGGCCTAAGATGTGATCAATTTTGGAGTATGTTCCATGGGCTGATGAGAAGAATGTGTATTCAATTTTATTAGGATGAAATGTTCTGTAGATGTCTGTTAAATCCAGTTTGTTGAATGGTTAAGTTTAAATCTAAAATTTCTTTACTTAGCTTCTTACTGGAGGGTCTATCCAGCAATGCTAAAGGAGTATTAAAATCTCTAACTACTATGGAACTGGAAGAAATCAAGTAACTCGTGTCTATTAGAGTTTTTCTTATAAATTGAGGTGCATTCTGGTTGGGTGCATAAATATTAATAATTGAAATCTCATCATATTAAGTATTACTTTTAACAAATATGAAATGTCCATCATTATCCTTTCTTACTTTGGTTGGTTTAAAGCCTATTTTATCTGCAAATAAGATTGCAACACCTGCTTTTTTCTGTTTTCCATTTGCCTGGAATATAGATGACCATCCCTTCACCTTGAGTCTAAATTTATCTTTTAGTCTAAATTTATCTTTTAGGCTATATGCAGCAGATATCTGGCCTGAGTTTTTGTATCCAGTCAGCCAACCTATGCCTCTTTAGAGGACAATTTAAACCACTCACATTAATTGAAAATATTGATAAATCTTTAGAAAATCTATTTTAATCCTTTTGTCGCTGTGTGAGTTGGACTTTGATAAAAAGTTTCTGGATGAGTTTATTTTTGTGTTGGAGGATTACGCCGGTCATTATGGAGGTCTGAGAATATCCTGGAGAGCTGGTTTGGTTATAGCAAATTTCTTCAACATGTGGATGTCATTAAAGTATTTAATTTCTCCATCAAAAATGAAACTCAATTTGTCTAAACACAAGATCCTGGGTTGAAAGTTATTTTGTTTTAGGAGATTAAAAGTCAATGACCATTCTCTTCTAGCTTGAAAGGTTTGATCAGAGAGAGCTGCAGTTATTCCAATATTCTTCCCCTTGTAGGTTATTGATTTCTTGCATCTGGTTGCTTTCAAAATTTTCTCCTTCATATTAACTTTAGTGAAGTTAATTATGAAGTGCTTGGGGTTCTGAAACTGTCTGCTATCTGAATTTCAGAATCTCTTGGCATTTCTGGAACGTTCTCTTTCATAATCTCAATGAATAAGAGATTCTGTGTCTTGTGAAGCCGCTTCATTGCTTCTGGGGATGTCTATGAGGTGAATATTGGTTTTCTTTGAGTTATCCCAGAGCTCTCTGAGTGATCTGTTTTTGCCTTCCATTTCTTTTGCTCTTTGAAGGTTTGAGAGCATTTGAAAGCTTTGTCTTCCATGTCAGAAATCCTTTCTTCTGCTTGCTCCATTCTGTTACTGAGGGATTCTACTGAATTTCTCAGATCTTTAAGGGCTGCAACTTCTTGTCTCAATGTGTCAAAATCTTTGGTCATTTTATGTTTGAATTCATTGAATTCTTGAGACATCTTTTGGGTATTCATTTGAATCACTGCTTGAAATTCTAATTTCTTCTTTTCCT
This sequence comes from Arctocebus calabarensis, assembly GCA_963573935.1. NCBI lineage: Eukaryota > Metazoa > Chordata > Mammalia > Primates > Lorisidae > Arctocebus > Arctocebus calabarensis. The sequence continues at coordinate 18,519 of CAUYON010006251.1, read as the reverse complement.
CCATTCCACTGATCTTATTTGCAATCCAGATTCTGAATTCAATTTCAGACATCTCAGCCATTTGCCTATGCAGGAAATCTTGTGCTGTGTCTGCCTTGTTGTTATTTGGAGGGGTTGGTCTACTCTGATTATTCATATTGCCAGAGTGTTTCCGTTGATTCCACCCCTTGATTGTTTTTCACCATTGCGTCTTGCCATCCTCAGAGTTGGGAAGGTGTCTCTTGAATATTAGACCCTGGAGGGACCACTGTATTGTTGCTAGAACTTTGTAGTGACTTCTTGTAGATCCTCTGGGACTGCCCCAGCCAGGGAGGTCTGTCTGCAGGAGCAGCCCCAGAATGTGGCATCTCTGGATCCAGCCGAGGGTGGGGGGTGGTGCACACAGTTCTGGGAGTACCAGGCGTGGAGCAGTGTGATCACCAGAGATTTCCTGGTTGAGGGCAGGCCTACAGAGGCCTGGCAGTCACCAGCCGGGTCCCTGGCAGAGGGCCAGTTTTCAGAGGCCCTGTAGGCTCAGGGCACAGGGGCACGTGGTTGCTAGAGGAATTCCTGGCCAGGGGCAGGCTTGCGGGGGCCTGACGTTCACCAGTGGGATTCCTGGCAGAAGGCAGGACTATGGGCCCCAGCAAGTGTGGGGCACAAGTCCACGTGGTTGCCAGGGAATTTCCTTGTTGGGGCAGACCTGCAAATGCCCTGCAGGTGCCAGACACAGGCCTGCACAGTCACCAGAGGAATCTCTGGCCAGAGGTGGGCTTGCAGGGGCCCAGCAGTCACTGGTGGAGTCCCTAATAGAAGGTGGGACTGCGGAGGCCCTTCAAGTGGTGGGCGCAGGGCCACTTGATTGTCCAGGAAGTTTTTGGTCAGCGGTGGTCCTGCAGAGAGGCCTAGTGGTCGCCAGTGGGATCCCTGGAAGAAGCCTGGCCTGCAGAGGCCCCATGGGTGCCAGGCAGAGGCCCACACAGTCACCGGGAGTGACTCTGGCTGGGGACCTGGCAGTTGAGGGCAGAGTCCCTGGCAGAAGGCAAACCTACAGAAGTGCAGCAAGTGTGGGACGCAGGGCCAGGAGGTCGCCGGGGGAGTTCCTGGCTGGAGACAGGCCTGAAGAGGCCTGGCAGTCACCAGTGGGGTCCCTGGGAGAAGGCTGGCTTACAGAGGCCCCGTGGGTGCCAGGCGGAGGCTTGCGTGATCACCAGGACTGTCCCCCACCAGGGTGGACCTGCAGGGCCCTGTAGGTGACAGGCAGAGGCCCGCACAATCACTAGAGAAGTTCCTGACTGGGGGCAGACCTGCAGAGGCCTGGGAGTGGCTGGCATAGTCTGTAGCAGATGGCGGGCCTGCAGAAGCCTGTCAAGCACAGGGCGCAGGGCCAGGTGGTTGCCAGGGGAGTTATTTGCCCGAGGTGGGCCTGCAGAGGCCTGGTGGTTGCAGGCGGAGTTACTGGCAGAAGTCAGGCCTGCGGAAGCCCTGCAGGCTTGGGGGCAGGGCCGCACAGTTGCCAGGGGCTTTACTGGCCAGGGGTGGGCCTACGGGGGCCCTGCAGTTGCTAGGCGGAGGCCTGCTGGGTCCCTGGGGGAGTTCCTGGCTGGGGGAAGACCTGCGGAGGCCTGACGGTTGCAGGTGGAGTTCCTGGCAGAAGGCAGGCCTGCGGAAGCCCTGCAGGCTCAGGGTGCAGGGCCGCATGGTCACCAGGGGATTTACTGGCCAGGAGTGGACCTGCAGCGGCCCTGTGGTTGCCAAGCAGAGGCCTGAGCAGTCGCCAGGGGAGTTCCTGGCTGGGGGTAGACCTGCGGAGGCCTGGTGGTCGCCATCAGAGTTTCCAGCAGACAGCGGGCCTGCGGAAGTCCGGCAAGCACTGGGCACAGGGCCAGGCACTCGCCTGCAGCTTCCCTGGCCGGAGGGAAGAAGGCTCGCTGTGCCCCGCCCCCATCTTTTCCCAGTGGAGCCCTTGTTCCGGCAAGTGGGGGTGGGGCACTGCTCAGGGACCTCCTCCCTCTGTCTCAATGGGGGTTAGGCTTCTGGTTCCTCAGGTAAGGGGGAAAGGGTGTACAGTAAGTTTAGAATGGTGGGGAAAACTTAAATTCAGTTTTTCTGCCTAGCAATAGAGTTTTCAGAGTCACACTGGGGTGCTCAGGGGAAGCATACTCCACTTCCCACAGCACTCTTCTGTGGGGTGAGATAAGAGATCCAGAGTTCACCGCTTATCTGCAGAAAACCCGCAGGAGCAAAAGAGGAGAAAAAAAAAAGAAAGGAAACAGAAAAGCAAGAAACTCAGAGCTTTCTTGGAGGAGGGGATGGACGCTTTTCCTTTCAGATGAATTTAGTACCTGAAGCTTGCTTTCTTGGAGTCGCAGCCTGTCTCAGCAGAGGTGACCCGCAGAAATCACTTCTTTCTCTTGGCTGGGCTCCCATTATTCTGCATAATTGTGCAGTATCTGGAGGTTATCTTCCCTTTTGGACAGGAGCCTTTTTCAGAAGCTGCTTTCAGTCAGCCATCTTGGCCCCCCCCCCATCCCCAAGGAATGGTTGTATTTTAACATTTTATCATATATATGCGAAGAAATTTCATCTGGTCTGAGCTATTCAGAGTTCATAACCAAATTGTATGGATTCACCTTGTTCCAGACCAAATGGATAGCTGCATGAGAGTGGGAACTTTCTTTATATGCTACTGGAAACCAGCAGCTAACCTAGTTCCTGGTATATTGTAGACTACTTGAAGTATTAATAAATAAAATCAATAAATCAATCATTGGTCTTCCTCAAATTTTCTAGCTTCCTAGCTACACTTCCAAATACATAAATTAAATGAAACAATGGCACCACGCCATTTACAACAGAACAACAACAAAAAGTGGGGGGAGAAAGATGAAAATGATGAAAGACATGATACTTCTTATTTTTCTTTGGAGTTAAGATTATTTTTATTTTATTTTGACTCATAATTTGCTATAGGAAATCTAGAATTTGGGGGGTTTCCTAGACAAATGTTTCAGCTTGGAAATGTATTTTTTAGCTATACATATATTTAACAAAATCACATCACAGCAAAAAGATTTGCGTACTCTCTAAAGTTTATAACAAAAGGATTTTATATGTCAATCGCTGACACATAGACATGTTTCTCAGAACATGGCCTCCTTGTTTATCTACATAATGGTAATTTTTGGAAGCACTGTCCTTTTTCCAAGTCTAAAATTCTTTGCTCTTGTAATACTCTATTGATGCTCCTTTGATGAAGTCTTCTTGGGAAGTCAGGCCTAAAGCAAATCTGTGAGAGAGAGAGAGAGAAAGGGCTTTTCACCTTTCCCCTCTACATCTGCTCCTTGCTGTCAGGCCCCAGGGTTTCATGTATCCCAGACGACATCACTCTGGCGGCTGCCTCCTACCGTCACCTGACCGCTCCTGCTTCTCACAAAAACATTTCACACACACACACACACCCTTCCTGATGTGAGATTCTGAAGATAACCTTAATGTCTAACTCATTGCCAGAATTAATTTACACTTTACAAAATCAAAGCATATATGCAAATGGTTAAAAATCAATTTTCAAGGAATTTATACTGAAAATTATCAGTTGCCTATTTGAATTCTAGTTTCTCTTTCTAGAAGCAAACTGAAATTTTCTAGCTTTTGTATGCTAATACTGGGAGTTTTTCATTTCCCTTTGTAAAAAATACCATTTCTACACATAATTGATTTACCTCATGCTTTAATCTCTAAGGATTGCTCATCCTGCCTCCCATCTGGTTCTAGCATGTCTCTAGTTCCCTTTCAGAATAATTCAAATTATATGTATTATAAAAATGCAGGGCCCAAATATTCTTAAACTATTACTATTATTATGCAGCCACGAAAATTCATATTTCTACAGAAAAGTTAAAAACATGGGAAAATAATTATCATTTAAAATTAAGTGAAAACTAAAAAATACATTTCTATCAATATGATAGAATTCAAATTCCATGAAATATCTATCTATCTATCTATCTATCTATCTCTATATATATGTTATATATGATAAAATCATAGAGAACTATATGATAGGGTTATAATGTTTATTTCTGTAGAATCATGAATAATTTTAATTTTCTTCATTATATTTTTCAAAAATCACAATAATAAACACAAATTAATTAAAGAAAAACATTCGGGGGGAAAATAACCCCTTGATTGATTCCTTCTAGAAGGAATCCCCATAGTGGATTTTAATCCATTTAACTAATGGTAAAGCTAGTTTCGGGTCATGTCTTTCCAATGATATAAACTCTGAAATGACTATCCCACCCAAACCCTCCATTTCCATCTAATATATTCAAACTAGTGGCAGACCAGAGATTCAAATCACGATAAAAATTCAGGACATCATCGGAACTTTTTTTAATGAAAATCAACAATTTAATTAAGTGCATAATACATATGTATGAGTGTATTGTCTTTTGCAATCGAAGGCACAGCTGCTATTTGAAATCCCATTTAAACATTTTTAATCCTATGCTAATGATCTAAAGAGAAAAGGAAGTGGCAGACAACAACATTTTACTTTAATATTAAACGTTCTCAATGCCAGAAGAGTCCTCACTGCGACAGTATTAATTAAAAGTATTTTCTTTTACAGTAGCATATTTTCTTGTGCTTGTGTCTCTCTTCTCTAAAAGTATAATCAATTACTTTTAATGAAGAGTACTTTGTGCATTGCTGAATTTAAGAAATTCTACCTTCTTCTCAATACTCAAGATTTCATAATTTAATGAACACAGCTGGGAATATTTTACACAAAGTAGGGAGAGAGTGGGAATAGCTATTATGTTCTCTCCAGCTCCCAAGAAATTACAGCTGACCTGGCCTTACCCTGTTCTGCCCATAAGTACCTCCTCCTCCATCTGGGCTCAGACAACTGAAATGGATTTTTCAGATCTGCTTCCATCAGCCCACGTGCATACTTCCATGTCACTTCTGACAGTCCAGCCACCTGCCCCAGGGTCAGCCTGGCTCTTTCCTGCTCACGGAAAGCAGACTGCTGGTAAAACTCTTCACATGTGTCTGCTTGAGATGCTAAGAGCTTAGCCACATGGGCCTGCCTAGGAGTTGGCACATTTGCTTCTTGAAATGAGAAATTCGTGACTTGCTCCTTATTTTGCCTGCCAGCATGTTCCCCCAGCTTTTCTGCTCCCCTTGCTTTTTCACCAGAGAAGACAGAAGGAAATCCCTGAGTCTTTGTCTTCCTCCCCTTCAGGTCCTAATGAAAGCGAGGGCTTTATCCTTCCCAGCCCCTAATGTGAGGTCCCTGCCCTCAGGCCTTTTTCTACTTCTCCGCCCTGATTCCTCCACTGAAAGTAGGAGCACCATCCACTAATCTACACTTACAATACAAATTAGTGTCTCCACTCTGGAGCTTCAGACAGCATCATGGTTCCTCCTTTGAGGTTTCTTTGCCTGCAAAATAGATAATAGTACCCAGGTCATGGTGACAATAAGGATTAAATGAAGTTTTATATACATGTCATATATAAAGTGCTAACAACAATGCTTTGTACATAGTAAGTTCTATATAAATGAAGCCATTGTCATTACTATATAAAGGACATTAAAGTCGCATACCCACAGAGACACACTTTCAAAAATCTATGTAACCCCTGGTCCAATTCAAACAGGATAAAGGAAGGCTATTTAACAGGAAATAAAGTCTAAGAAGGGGATACCGTTCTTGAGGTAACTGTCCCCAAAGCACAGCAGACCTGAGTAGCAAGCAGCTTGTTACTGAAAACAATAGCAAAAAGAATATGCATTTCCCAGGTCATTCTATGTCAAAAGGAGCCGAAGACCCATTCCGTCTAGGCTGGCTTTGCGCTAGAAACATTTGGCTGCAGGATCAAATTGACACCAAAAGTGAAGAGTTAAAGATCTCTTACAACTTGTCTTTGTGTATAAGGACCCCCCAGGAGAACTGAGACCCAGACAAAATTTTGAGACTGCCTCAGAACGAAAACTGTGTTAAGTGATTTGGTCATTTGGCAAAATGCTTTTCTCTTTAGGACTTCGGGTCAACCTGTAGGCTAAAGTCTGGTTCAATCAAGGCTCATTTGAAGAATAATAGCTAGACTAAGTGTGTTAGATGAAGACTGGGTGACTCATTAAACTTTACCCACCCCCTGTGACTCATATCTGAATAAGTGTACTAGCAGGTGGTGACACAGCTACTGGAAATGGCTGGGCTCTTGGCTATATTCCAAAAGCAGTACTATAATTTCATGCCTACAGCAAACCTTTCTCCAAGTTACACCCACGCTGTAATCAGCTGCAGAGGTCTTTTGTGACTATTTATAAAGGGCACCCTTTAATTCACCCTTATAATTTAGTTGGTAGCATTTGCTGGGAAATTTTGAACAGCTATGCAGTGAAACTCCACTTACTTGTATGATGTGCACTGTCTCCCTTCTCAGTGTAGAGTATATGACAACAGCCATGAAACGGTAATTAATGTAGCTGCCACCAAAACCCAATGTGACAGTCTAAATTTCCTCACATCTCGGCAATAACAAACATTTTAGTAATGCCACCAAAACAGCCTGGATTGTATTGGTTGTACCTGCTCCATATTTTCAGTCTTAAACCCTTTCCAATACTATGTCAGACCTAATTATTTTCTCTTCTCAATTATTCTTCTGTTGGAAGATGTCCAATACATCTTTTTGTTTTGTTTTGTTTTGTTTTTGTGCCTCTCATTCCATGACAAGAGGTTAGTGGCAATGCTGAGTACATTCTTTGGCCCTCAAACATAGTTGATCACTGGTTATAGAAAGAAATAGCCCATTTAATTTGAAGAAACAACAGTTATTTTAGGATACACAAAGTTTATGGGAAGAGTGGACAGGGCCGATCAGTACTGTGGATGTTCAGAGCTTTACAAGGAAGTCCTACAGAAGGTAGGAAAACATTCTCCTTCTGCCTGATGAAAGTTGCAATTGTCAACAGGGCATCCTTTGCTCCTTAGATAAGGAGGAAAAGTGCAGATACACCTTTCCTACAGGAGAAATCTCCTCACTCAGCTGTGAGCACTGTGAGGACCAGAAATTCCTAGAAAGACGGGAAGAGTGCCAGGCTAAATGGGAGGATACATTTTATCAGGCAAAATGAAATTTAAAAAATCAACAAAGGATTGGATGGGCTGCAGCAGAAGAGATGACAACGGTGGAAAGAGAAACAATTTTCTACCGTGAGACATACAAGAGGAAGCCCGGCTGCATTCTGGAGATTGTTTCAAGATATATCACATTCAGAACAATGGTAAACAAAAATAAAACCACTTTAATTATTTTATATAACCTACAATAGATAATTAAATCCTCAGGTGAATTCATATTTACATTTTTCTATCTTTTATAACCGTAGGCTAATTACAAGTAATCTACCAACCTCTTCCCTGCCCCAAATAAATAAGAGCTGGGGACTATGTAGGTGGCAGAAAGGTTCTCAACCTGTGGGTCCCAACCCTTTGGGGGTCTCCTGCATATCAGATATTAATATTACACTTCATAACAGTAGCAAAATTACAGTTATGAAGTAGCAAGGAAAATAATTTTATGGTTGGGGGCGACCACAACATGAGGTACTGTATTAAAGGGTCGCGGCCTTAGGAAGATTGAGCAACTTTCACGAGCCCGTCAGGGACCTGCAAACCTTGTTCAAGTGCAGATTCTGACTCAGTACATCTGGCATCAGGCCTTGGATGTTGCCTTCTAACAAGCTCCCAGGTCACGCCAGTGCATGACTGAGTAGAGATGGAGTTGATGGTGGGAATAAGAACTGGCAGGAACTGGGGAGCACTGTGGGTCCAGTTGACACAGAATGGAAAATTATATCATTAAACCATCGTTTTGGTGTTTATGAATTCCTAATGGAAATCTGCCATCTGTAAAGCTGATCCTGCCAGTCTTTACTGTTTCCTCATTATTTTTATCATCATCACCGTCATCATATAAGATAGAGAAATAATATCCATAAATAGATTCATAAAAATAGGTCCATGAATAAGCATAGGGTTTGCAGTTGCACAGATGACATAAATGTGCATATTTTTGTAGCTCGTCACTATATTAGGAACCAAAACTACTCCTCACTCATTTTAAAATAAAGGAAGTCAGCTGTTGGTCTTTGAGAAAGTCAATCTTTTATTCCCCAGTTTCTTATTAATAAAGTAAAAGAACTTAAATACTCTATAAAATTATTTCTATATTCAAAATACTGTGACTCAATACATTTATTTTTTAAAGTTGAGTCTGACATCTGTCACATTTGACCTGAATAATACATGTTATACGGAAGGCAGCGTAGCTTCTTTTGACACCTCCCCAAAATTGAGATGATAAATGACAGAAATACATTCTTATCACTCTTACTGACGCATTATCCCAATGATAGAAACGATGCCATGAAGTGAGAAAACTTGAATATTCAAAGAGCAAAAGTGTGTGGAATAGAAAACAAATTACTTTTCTGCTAATAGGCCTATTGATTTATTTTGTATTATTCCTTAAAAATGGAACACAGAAGCTTGATTTTTCAAAATACATTTATTGCATATAAAAAATATCATGTAGCTCAGTGGTTCTCAGCCTGTGGGTCACAACCCCTTTCTAATTGTACTAAAGGTTGTGGAACTAGGAAGGTTGAGAACCTTTGTTGTAGTCAAAATGAGCCTGAACTTTTTTAAAATTCAAGACTATTTTCATAAAGGCTTCACTATTTCAGTGGAAGGATTTTAGTATACACGTATTCATAATAAAATAGCCATAAAATTTTAAGGAACATAACCCTCCAAAATTCAAACCACTTACTGCTGCTTTTCACATAGCCCATGTATAAATTTTTTTTCTAATTATCTTCTTTGACTTGCTAAGAACCACTCTTAGGGTAAGAAGCTATTTGAGAAACATAAGATAGATTATCATGAAAGATTTGTGTAGTCAATTTTCAATTATTTAAATACTGTCTACCATATTTTCATCACTTTTCAGCCTTTTGGCTAAAATCAAGTGTAATTTCTATATTTTCATGAATTCTGCTTCATTCTATTTGGCTCTCTCGGGTAACTATTTCCAACATGGGAGACAAAAACAGGAAAACAGGGGAAACACTTCCACTGAAATAGTAGTAGTTTTATTTTTATACTATTTGAGGCATGTTAGGAATGTTAAACATGACAATTAAATATTATTATAATATTTGTCCAAAAATCTTATTTAGTTGATTTTTCCTAGGAATATTTTCACTATGAAGAGAAGAATATTTAAAAGAATATTAGTGATGATGGGGAAAGATTAGAAAAATATGCAATAACAGGACATTTTAATCCTCTGAAATATCATTATGTTATAGAAGAAAACATAAATCTCCAAGTGGTTTGGTGACTTGAATATGTCCAAACAGCTAATAAGTGACAAACCTGAGACACAAACTCTAATCTTTCTAATTCCAGAGACTATAGTTTTTAATTTTTCATGGACATTCCTCAAATGTTCTCCCAAAATAGTTGAATAGGTTTTTAGAGCATAGGATAAAATGTGAAAGGCTCCACTTATTAGATACTAAGAGATACAGAGTGCTGAATGCTTAAGTCTGTTCCGAGAGAAAATGACAAAATGATGCAAAAATAATCTCTTTCCCATGTATTTGTTTATTTTTTATGTTCAAAGAGAAAATATTAAATGGGAAAGAGATAGAAAAATGTGGAATTGGATAAATTTCCTGTTTTAGAAAAATGCCTGAAATTTTCCCAAGGTATTTCCAAGATAATCTCTCTGGGAGATTAAGTTCAGGTGCATGAGAAAAGACACAGAGTGAAGCAAGCACATTGGTATCCACACAGACACCACTATGTTCCAGAACTGAAAGGGGCCTGGCACACGACAGGGACTCAGAATGATTCACTGTTGATGACTAAAACACAAATGGGGTGCACACACCCAAATAAGTTGACTCTCATCTTCGATTGCAAGGAAAACTTTTGAATCACCAAATATATTTGTGTCAGGAATTTCATCACCAATGCAATTCAAGAATGTCCTATTCACAATCCTTGTAATGTCAATATGAAACTTTCTCTGGCTTTTTCCTTTTATTTTTTTTTTTAATTTGGAAGCTCCATTTACTATATCCTCCTTTATTCTTTGCCATAAATGTGCTTCATCATATTTATTGACACTCAAGGGTGTATCAGGGTAGAAACATAACTGATCAGGCTCCTGATTCACTTGCTAAAGTTTCAGTGAAGTCCTGTGTTCCCGTCACTGTAATTTCATTCTGAGAGGAGTGTAGCAAGATGGGAGACTAAAGACATCTTCTTTGATGGCACTGTGGTCAGATCAGGGGGAAAGGTCTCCACCCACCTCTGGCTGGAAGGAACTGCCCAGAAACATCACTGCAGGGGCAGAGAGGCAACAGGAGACTCTAGGAGCCAATGAAAAGGTCAGGAGCAGGGGACAAGTGGCACGGAAGATGAGTGCTTCATCTCATAGTGGTTTTCAGACAGAGAAGGCCTTCACTGTAGGCACCTTTTTTTTCTTTTGGAACCTGGGTACTCTTGCTGGAGTTACATTGGGACTGCTTGGGAGAGTGAGTGATCTTGAAAAGCACTCAGGGGCCAGTATTGAGTCACTTGGCGGAGTGGAAATCTTCTGGTTCAGCTGCTGCCAGGCACAGCCGTTGTGGGAGAGCTGCCAGGGAGGAATAGTGCCCAGGGTTCTAGGGCAAGGCTGGTTCTGGCACATCTGCTGAGCTGGGCAGCCTCCCATTGGGAGACTTGAGTGAAGCATGCCTTCCTAGGAAAGCCATTCTGTGGACAGAGGACACTGGAAAGGTTGAGGCATGTGTATTAGGTAGACTGACAAGAGTTCAACTCTGCAGGAATTGAGGGCAAAAAAATCAGGAAGACAAGACCAGATCTCCTTAGCAAAATAGTGGCTTCCATCTTATACAGCCAAATCAGCATTATGATTAGCATCCCATACCCTAGAACATCACTTGTTGTTCAGGCAATATATGGATAGAGATATATATATTTCCTTTTAAAAAAATTTTTCCCTAGGCTTTTCTCCTTTTTTGTATTTATAATTTTTCATTTTCTTCAATAATTTTATTCTTTTTTTCTCAATTTTTTCCCATAAGGGATTTGTTTTGTTTTATTGTATTTTTATTTTTCCATTTTTTCTTTCTTCACTACTATGGGATTCATTTTTGCTATGGTTTTCTATCCCATTTATTCATTCTTTCCTTTCCATTTCTCTCCTCTTCTCTCTCTTTTTGTCAACATTTTTCTACTTTCCTTATATTTCCTGCATAAATTCTCAAATAACAACTAACCTCCTTTAAAAAATCTTTTATAATTTTATATTTGATTTTCTTTATATACTTTTATTATTATTATTCTTACTTTATCTTTTTTCTGATCTGCTTTATACTTGGTAAATCTGTATTCCACTTCTGGGACAGTATCTCATTCTGAGGCCTGGGCTGACGTGCCACATCATCACCCTGGCTCAAGGAGACCTTGAATCCCTGGTGTAGGGGGCCTATCTAGCTTTGGCCTTTCAAAGGATGCTGTTGATAGATCCCTACTGACCATACTCCTGTGTTTTGTTTTGTTTTGTTTTTTTACTATTTGGTGGAGGTGGGGGGTCTTGCTTTTTCTCAGGTTAGTATAGAGCTCCTAATCTATAGGGACCCAACCAACACAGCTCCTCAGAGGGCAGGAATTATGGGTGTGAGTCAAAGCACCCTGCTAAGCACCACTACTACTTGCATCTCTTTCTTTCTGTTCTTCTTTTCTTTTTGTCAATCTTTCCTTTTACCCTCCTTTTCTTTTTCCTTTTCTTTTTTTCTTTCTTTTCTTCCTTCTTGCTCTTCACTCTTCCTATACCCAAGGACACTTCAACACCTAAGCAGAGAGACAAGTAATTTAAATAGAAAGAGGAAGCAAATGAAAGAAGTAGTGGGATGAAGTGGACAACAAGAAAACACTCATGAAGAGGAACCAACAGAAAAATCCTGGCAACAAGAAAAACCAGAATGGAGCAACTCCCTAAGGGATCATGAGGTAGCTACTGCAGAGGATTCCACCTAAAAAGAGATGATATAAATGACAGAAAGGTAACTTAAAATATGGCTGGTAAAAAAAAAAATGAAGGAATTTGCTGACAAAGTAGTAAATAACCAATAGTTAATCCAAAAAGAAAAACAAATAAGAGATGAAAGATATGAAAAATATAGAGAGGATATAGTGGAACTTAAGGAATTGAAGTGGTTAATTGTGAAACTTAAATATGCAGTAGACAGAATCAATAACAGATTAGACCATGGAGAAGAAAAAATCTCAGAGGTAGAGGATAAAGCTCTTAAAGTAACACAGCATTTAAAGAACAGAAAAGAAGAGAAAGAATGTATAACATTTACTCAAGAGAATTATAGGACTCTAGAAAATGTGCAAATATACAAATTCTGGGTATCACAGAAGAAGAAGAAAAATAACCCAGAAGAATAGAAGCCCTATTGCAGGCTATCATGAACAAAAACTTCACAAGTATCACCAAAGATTCTGGCATACTCCTTGCAGAGAGATATTGAGCTCCAAGTCATCTCAACTAAAACAGAGTTTCTCCAAGACACATTGTCACAAACCTGTCCAAAGTCTAGAAAAAAAGAAAAATTCTGCAAGCATCCAATTGACCAATAGGTGCAGATCCATTAGAGTGACAGCAGACTTCGCAACTGAAATATTTCATGCCAGAAGAGAATGGTCATGTACATTTAACCTTCTTTAGCAAAAAGTTTTCAGCCCAGAATTCTATATCCTGCTAAGCAAAGCTTTACAACTGATGGAGAAATAAAGTGTTTTAATGTTCTGCAAACATTGAGGAAACTAAAGGAAAAAGCCTAGCTTTTACAATGATGCAAAGGATTAAATTAAGCAATGGACTTTTGCAAAATAAGATGAATAGAACCCCACCACATTTATCAATTCTCTCAATAAATGTTAATGGCTTGAATTTTCCATGAAAAGGCAAAGGCTGGCTGATTGGATAAAAAAGCACAAGCCATCTATATGTTGTCTGGAAACACACTTAACTTTGAAGGACAAAATAAGGCTCAGGATGAAGGGATAGAAAACAATATTTCAGGCAAATGGAAATCAGAAGAAAAGGAAGTGTCACAAACTTGTTTTCAGATAAAAGTTGATTTAAAGCAACTAAAGTCAAAAAAGACAAACATGGTCACTTTATACTATTCAAAATAACAATACAACAACAGAATATTTCAATTCTATGTATTTACCCACCCAACTTAAATGTTCCCAGCTTATGAAACAGATGTAATTGGTTGGAACAATAGGATATCACATAACACCGTAATAGTAGGGAACTTTAACACTTCTCTTACAGAGCTGGACAGATCCTCTGAACCAAAACCAAGCAAAGATACAAAGAGCTTAAACGTGACCCTAAAACAATTGTGTTTAATAGACATATACAGAACACACCATCCTAAAGCTAAGGAATATACATTAGGAATAGACCTAACAAAAGAGGTGAAGAAATTTTACACAGTGAATTATGAAACCCTAAGAAAAGAAATAGCAGAAAACAATAAGACATGGGAGAATATACTATGCTCTTTGCTGAGAAGAATTAACATTGTCAAAACGTCTATTCTACCTAAGGCAGTTCTACAGATACAATGCACTTAAATACCCATTAAAATACTGCCATCATATTTTGAAGAACTTGAAAAAATAATACCTTGTTTTGTATGGAACCAGAAAAAAAGCATTTAATTAAGGCTATTCTTCATAATAAAAACAAAGTCAGAGGCATCACCCTACCAGACTTCAGACTATATTACAAATTCACAGTAATCAAAACAGCATGGTATTGGTACAAAAATAGAGACATAGACATATGGAATAGACTAGAAAACCAAGAGATGAAACCATTCTCCATTTGCCATTTGATCTTAGATAAACCACACAAAAGCATACAGTGGGGAAAAGAATCCCTGCTCAACAAATGGTGCTGGGAGAACTGAATAAACACATGAAAAAGACTGAAACTGGATGATGACTACATTTCACCACTTACAAAAATTGACTGAAAATGGAAAAAGATTTAAATCTAAGAAAAAAATGATAAAAATCTTAGAAAAAAGTGTGGGAAAAACTCTTGATGATGTTATATTGGGGAAAGATTTTCTGAAGACTTCAGTTGCAAGTGCAACAACAACAAAAATAAAGAAATGGGACTTAAGCTGAAAAGCTCTGCATAGCTAACAACACAACAAGTAAAGCAAATAGGCAATGTTCAGAATGGGAAAAGATATTTGTATGTTATGAATCTGACAAAGGGTCGATAATTAGAATCTACAGAGAACTCAAATTAATCAACAAAAAAACGAGCAAACAATCCCATCTATCAATGGGCAAAAGATGTGAATAGAATGTTCTCTAAGACAGACTAGTGGCTAACAAAATATGAAAAAATACTCATCATCATCCCTAATCATCAGAGAAATGCACATCACAACCATCCTGAGATATCACCTAACCCCAGTGAAAATACCGCATATCACAAAGTCTCAAAGTTGCAGATGCTGACTTAGATGTAGAAAGAAGCCAACTAATCCTGGGACTGCAAACTTATACAACCTCTTTGGAAAGAAGTATGGAGAATCCTCAAGGAACTCAAATTAGACCTCCCATTTGATCTCCCAATCCCACCACTAGGCATCACCCAGAAGAAATAAAGTCATTTTATCAAGAGGACATTTGCATCAGATTATTAATTGCAGCTCAATTTACAGTCACCAAAATGTGGAAACAAACTAAATGCACACCAACCCAGGAATGGATTAACAAGTTATGGTATATGTATACCATCCAGCCATTGAAAAATATGAGTCTTTGCATCTTTTGTATTATCCTGGATGGAGTTGAAGTTGAAACACATGCTTCCTAGTAAAGTGTCATAAGAATGGAGGAGCAAGAATACAATGTACTCAATTCTAATATGAAGGCAGTAGATGATCTAATACACACACACACACACACACATAAGAGAAAACTCAAATCAATTCCAGGTGGGGGGTAAGGGAATGAGGGGGCAGGGAGAGTGGAGAAGGAAGGGGGTTAGGTGTGTTCCCACGTAATGGGCACAATATTAGGATATATGACACACCTCTTGGGGGTGGGACACAATTATAAGAGGGACTCTACCTAGCAAATGCAAACATTGCAAACTAATTCTTTGTACCCTCAAATTAATCTGAAACAATGAAAAATAAAATATTTTAAAAAATAATTTCAGTCTGAACCTTTCTTATACTAGAACATATGCTACATGTGATTTGGTCAATGAGGCTATGTGCCTACGATCAACAAGCTAGCTGTCTGCAATGGCTATTGTATACCTTGTTACTCTGTCCTTTCAACACTAAATCCATAGCTCACTTGTACAATATCTTAGTGTCATGATGCACAGATAAAAAGTCAAGCTAATTAAATTAAAAATTTACATAAACGAAGGTTACAAAATGAACCTACATGGTGTTTCCATGAAGACAGAAACATTAAAAAAAAATACAGATATCTTTGATTTGCTGTTCAGCCCAGATAACTCCACCAAGCAAGCTCCAAATCCATTTGTGCATCTTTACACCTCAAAAGGGGTTCCCTATTACTGGAGCAGCCACTCTGGTCCTGTGAGGTGTTCATTCTGCTCATTGTTCCTGAGTCTCAGCCCACTTTAAATTCTTTTTCTTTTTTCTTTTTTTTGTGGTTTTTGGCCAGGGCTGGGTTTGAACCCGCCACCTCCGGCTTATGGGGCTGGTGCCCTACTCCTTTCAGTCACAGGCACCACCCCAAGTAATTTCTTTAATCCAGGACCTGGTTCTCTGCAAGCTCTTTATACAAGTAACTATGAGGGGACAATGGCACCATTGGGGTGCAGGGGCCCCTGGGGGCTGGGATTGCTCTAGCCTGCAAACACCAGGGAAACAAGATCTGTTTGACTTTGTATGGGGATGGCGCTGCCAATTTGGGGCAAATAGCCTAAGCGTTCAACATGGCAGCCCTGTGGAAATTATCTTGTATTTTCATCTGTGAAATAATCGGTATGGAATGGGAACATCTGTTGAGAGATCCACAGCCAACACTGATTACTACAAGAGGGGCAGTTTTATCCCTGGGCTAAAGGTAGATGGAATGGATTTTCTGTGTGTTTGGGAGGCAAAGAAGTTTGCAGCCAACTATTGTGGGTCTGGAAAGGGATCTTTATTGATGGAGCTTCAGACCTACCATTATCATGGACACAGTATGAGTGATCCTGCAATCAATTACAGCACGCAAGAAGTTAAGGATGTCAGAAGTAAGAGTGATCCTATTATACCCCTCCAAGATAAAATGGTAAACATCAAGCTCGCCATTGTTGAAGAATTAAAGGAAATTGAAGCTCAAGTGAGGAAGGAAATTGAGGATGCGGCCCAGTTTGCCACAGCTGACTCTGAACCACCTTTGGAGGAAATAGGCCATCACATCTTCAGCAGTGATCCACCTTTTGAAGTTCATGGTGGTGCAAATCCATGGATCAAGTTTAAGTCCATTAGTTAAAAGAGAAGCTGTATGTAAATTGTCAGTCCCTCAAGGGAAATTCATGATCAACTTTCAGAAGTTCTCAACTTCATTAAAGAGGAATAAAACTTATAAAACAAAAACATTGTATTTTTCATCAAAAGAAATAAAGAGGTTAAAAGATGTACATTAAGAAAAATACAGATAAAATTGTCAGATTTGTCAGTAAAGATGTATATTAAAAAATGCAGATAAAATTGTCAGATTCAGAAAGAATGATAAATACATTTAATTTTCATAATATATCTTCTTGACATGTACATTTCTCACAAATTGTACTCATTTGAAATTTTTCATCAAAGGCAGTGACTACTAATCATTTGTGGTGTGCAAATCGACCTGCTTAGTTCATATGTTCCCAGTTTCTAGGAATAAAGTGGATTTCAGTGGATGAAACAATGGAGTGTTCTTTATATTTGAAATAAAATGTATTTTATATTAATAAATAATTAATTTTGACCTAAGTACATTACTTAAACATTAATTTTTTTTTTTTGAGGCAGAGCCTCAAGCTGTCACCCTGGTTAGAGTGCTGTGGCGTCACAGCTCACAGCAACCTCCAATTCCTGGGCTCGAGCGAGTCTTCTGCCTCCATCCCCCAAGTAGCTGGGACTACAGGTGCCCGCCACAATGCCCGGCCATAAACATTAATTTTTAATTCAACTTGTCAATATGTTGTTAAGGATATTGCATCCTCATTTATAAGTGAAATATGTTTGTAATTTCCCTTTATAACAATATATTTTCTCCAATTTCAATATCAGGTATATCCAGAGCAAGTGGAATGTTTTTGAAATATTTCTTTTTTTCTATTGTCTATAAAATTTGGCATGATCTGTTTTTTGAAACTCTCTTTCACTTTTACTTATATAATATTAGTTGTCTATTTTTTGAGACTTTGGAAAAAAATAAGAAGTTACCTGATGACTTCATACTGAGTCTCAGAGTCAAAGCATTCTATGATAGACATACTCTTATTTGACAATGTGAACGTCACTTTCTTAGCATTATTATTATTAATATTGCTTAATATTTCCATGCAGTAATCGTCTGTTTTCTTTTCTGAATGTATTTATCTTTGTTCATTCTTTACATAGTTTTTGTTTCTAGCCCTTATCTTAAACATTGTTATTGTTATTAAATTTTAAGCCTTTTAAATTCTGTGAAGACAAAAAGCAGAAACCTAATAAACACATGTATATGTAAAAATTTTAAAAATAATAAAAAATAAATAAATAATTGTATATATTTATGGGGGACAATGTAGTCTTTCCATGCATACACATATTGTGGAATGATCAAATCAAGCTCAGTAGCATAACTATCACCTCAAATACTTATTATTTATTTCTGTGATATCAATTAAAATCCTCTCTTTTAGCTGATTTGATACATTTTTGTCATCTAAACATCGTCTTTGTAGTTTTAATGGAAAAATTTGGGGGCAAATTTCATATATCTCTCTCTCCATCTGTCTGTTTATCTCTCTCACATTTCTGTCCAAAAAAAATTAATATTTAATGTGAGAACATTGCTGATAAAATCATCACCAGAAAAACCCACCAATTAATCAATAGTTTTGACTTTTAACTATCATGATATTTTTATGAGAAACCAAAGTCTGATAGTCTTTGGGGCATCAGTAGTTACATAACTGAAAAGACATGATACTGGGAAAAGTAGTTTTAAAAGTTCTCCCAAGGTTAGCCGGGTGCTGTGGCGGGCGCCTGTAGTCCCAGCTACTAGGGAGGCTGAGGCAAGAGAATCGCTTAAGCCCAAGAGCTGGAGGTTGCTGTGAGCAGTGTGACGCCACGGCACTCTACCCAGGGCGATAAAGTGAGACT